>CAKALG010040281.1:0-12279 GCA_916700815.1 Helicolenus hilgendorfi | reverse complement strand
GAGTCAGTGGGTTAGCAGGTCAGCCAGGCCCGGGATCAGAGCTTTGACCTGCTGCTGTATCCGCTCTAGGCTGATAGGAAATAAGAAACACGGCCACTACCTCTTTGCCTATGTGCTGGCTCAGTGTCAATTGAAGTAACTCCATAATGGCACTGTAACACCATGTCACAGTGGTGACGCTGGCCTGTCAGCACTAATAAAGGTAAGACACGTTGACAACTGTCAAGAACCTCAGTGTTTAAGACACCACAAAGCCTAGAAACGGTGACAGTGCACTGACAGCATGATGTAGCCTGAGCTCTTTTCTGCGATACTGTGCAGGAGTGGCCTCCAAGCTCATTGAAATCAATAACACACAATGACTATCTAGTTCTCAGACTAACAGTACATACCTATCAGATAATGGGGGGAAACCAACCCTGTGAATTGGCTAAAATGATGAGGGATGTATGTTGAGACCTAGTAAAATTTCCCCTTATTTTATGCATACAACAAGAAATCTAGGGGATAAATCAACAATATTGTTTATAATCTTAATATTTGTATCAATACAAATATATTGAGATCATGCTATGATAATTATTTAAATAGTAATTATGCCCGTATTGCCTACATAGATGATAGCATTGCTCAAAATATCTCATGAGTGAGAGAAACATGAGTGACTGACGGATCCCATTTCACTTCCGTTCAGCATATACACCAGATATACCCTCAACAAACTATTTACCAACATGACAGAATCCAGAGGATTGAAATAATTTAAAGAATGACATGGATAAGATTTCAAGACAATTACCTCAAGTGACTAAGATTGCCATTTCAGAAAGCCGGACATACCAACTAAGGCCATCCTGAGCTTTCATACCGCACGAATCTAAAAGGATCCAGCAGACAACGGCTCTATGACGTCTTTGGAGCCATATGGGACTGAATGGTGTGGGACATATGGATAGCAACAGCAAATTTAAGACCTGCTAAAATAAGTTTTAGACTTATTCCTCACATGGTCCAAACAAATGCGCGCAACAGCTGGTGCAGTGGGAAACATAGCAGCAGAAAACCAACCAGGCAGTTATGCCAACCATTTCAGCCTCACAGGCATGTCCTATTTATAAGGAACAGGTTTTCCCTGGAGGAGTAAGGAGAGAGAAGCTACATATCAACACACCATTGTATTCATGCGGACACAAGGCTAAAAGCCCAGACACACCAAACCGACATCACAGAAGTGGCGGCGTCGAGGGCCGACCATTGCGTCGCCTCACATCTCCTGTGTCTTTGCTAAAAAGTTGCACCCGAACACACCGCAAAGACTACAGCCAACAGCCAGTTACCACGTAGGTTCTGAATGCGTTTCAGTGTTCGTTTACATTTGATTTCCCAGAATAAACTAAAAAATACTCTTTATCTGTGAGTGCCGGTGACTTGTTTCTTCCGAAAAATAATAAGAGCCTTATGTGTTTGTCCTCTTGACTTTACTCGTTGTTTGGCTTTCCTCACCAGAGCCGACGGACGCTCACCGATGGCCCTAAACTGTCCAACGGCCGACCTGGAGCGTTGAGGCCTTAATACAGGAATATACACTCAAGTTGAGCAGTACAACTTGAGCAGCACAACAAGGCATCATCGAGTTGGTCTAGTAGTTAGAGACTACTCTGTAACCAAAACCTGATAGTCTTGCCCCCTGCAACAGCCAATGCACAAGTCCATCAACAGCTCCTATTCAACTTCTGAGTTTGACAGCCTGCTGGCTCCGTCATTTCAAGATGCACCGGATAAGAGCTTCTATACAGGCCTCAATAATCAGCCTTTATTAACAATCCTTCCCTATTTCTTCAAGTAAAAATAAGCCTCTTAAATGGGTCCCTATTGAGACCTTGTCAGGGATACAGTATTCTTATCCTTGTGATAAACAACATTCTTAAGATTGCCCTGGGCTGTTTTCAAATTAACAACCTGGAAGAAATACTAAAAAATGAAAAATAATGATGCCAGTATAAGCTTAGATAGTCACAGAAATAAAACCTATAACAGATCTACAGTATTTACAGGAAAATAACCAAGATGGAGACCAAGAAAAGGAAGGGATAGAAACATTCTGTCACTTCATCGTCAGATTGCCCCAAATATTATGCAAAGTGCCTCTGGACACAGAGGATGGTTCCACGGTGTTATTTTCTTTATATGCTTTTGTTCTTTCCCTTAAATTTCCCTGCTGAATGCGCAATAGCAGTGCAACATCATGTAAAGTCACAGAGTGAAATAAAGAGAGCCAGACAGAAAGCAGCAGGTCCCCCTCTCTTTGGTTTGGGGGGAGGGTGAGTCCATGTTGCCATGGTTGCACGTCCTAATCAACGCAACTCAAGCCTCACGGCCCTCCTGTGAAACCAAATCTATTTTCCATCCTGAGGATATGAAGTACAAGCTGAGGGGCCACTGAATGCTACAGGAGCAGGAGCCTCATGACCGTTCACTGCCATGTGCGAGAGCTTGGGAGGGAACGGACAGGTACAACAAAAAGATGAGCAAGATGGTCGACTGGTATCCCGCCGCGCATGGATGGACTCCTGCTCCATGTAACACTGAACAGGAACAAGTGGGTTTGGATAATAAATGTCACCTGATCAGGCACAAACTCATAGACAAATGCACCTTTTAGATTACTTGTGGAATAACATAATAGGTCAAGTTTAACACACAGACAAAACTGCAATTATCATATTCAATGACCCGATGACTCATAGCTCACACCTTTACACACAATAAACAGTGATATGCGTCTAAGAATAACTAATAATAATTCATGTTCAACATGAATAATGTATATTGTTGTGGGTTTATACCTTATTTCATGGGCTATTTTGGTATTTATACGTTATTATTACATACTTATATATATATATAAAAAACATAAATAAAAGAAATGAAGCATTCAAATACTGATTTGGTGGTCAGTAACCATGGCAACAGTCAAAGCTTCAAAGCATTCAGGTAAGCCCTAGATTCATTTATGAACATGATGGATGTTTGCCAGTATATGCTAAATATCAGGTTTATTCTGGACTTCTCTCTCAAATTTGTGATACTTTATGCAACAGGGATAATGTGCAGCGAGCAGATCATTGTTGCAAAATAAACCCTGACAGGGTGATGCATGACGTGTGCGCTGTACATTTTCCCGCTTATTGCATGGCTACTTACTTAAGAAATCAATAATTTGACACAAAATGGTCTTCCATAGCAACAGTCTGTTATACATGTTATCTGTATACTGTATGTTGGCTATAAAGAAATAACAGACCTTAGAATGCTGTAACTGATCAATCGGAATAGAGCATTTAACAAGACCGTGTACTAGCAGCACAACATCAATATACTATTACCATCCATTAAATGCAGTGAATCAGTTACTAATGCTTTAACGTGCTGCAAATAGATGTTTGTATATAAGCGGAACATGTTTTTCCTCAGTCACAAGACAAAAGGGTGCACATCAGGTGTGTTGACTGATACTCCTGTGCTGTTCAAAGGTTAAAAATGAATGACTATGAGTGAGACAAGAGTTGTCTACAATATCAATGTGTTCAAAGGTTTCCATAAAGCCTCATGTGTTATCGGTGAAAAACACGTCCAGAGGCAGCAGACGGGGGAAAAGACACATCTTCAAAGAGCTTTCTGCGCCTGCTAGCAGCGTTGTCAACATTCCCCACTTCACTTTTAGTTTAGAGTTTCAACCTGTCTGTCACTGTATACCATAATTTTAGAGATGCTCATTAAGTTGAAAATGGTTAAAATAATCGTATTAATAGGTTTTTCAACAACTTGTGCTTTTGATGATTTTATTTAATAGATTTCGGCTGACACGGTGCTATATGTAACATTTGGTTTTGGTGAGGTCACTACAGAACAAGGCCTGACTGACAATAACAAACTCTGCATTGGCTGCTGGCTTGTCTTTAATGGAAACCATCACCAACAAACCCTAATGCACAATGCTGAGCGCAGCAGTAACAGCAGGCCCAGCACGGGCACAACACTGTGCCAAGTATTACCCGCCCACACTGCAGGTATGATATCCAGCAACAATCACAGAATAAAACCCAAACAGGCAAGAGCAATGGTACGATTTGGCTGCCATTTTTTCTCCTCCCAGCCTGAAGCTTCCACTTTGTGGACAGGTTCCTCCGACCAATGAAAACAAGTCTTTCCCTGGTCAACAAGTTCAACCGTTCACTCCTTCACCACAAACAGCTGCTTCCCTTCTTCCATCCATCTCTTCTTTTTCTCCCTCTTTGTTTGTTTGTCTCTCATCCACAAAGAGGCTAAGGCACAAGGCAATGTAATGTTAGTAAAACCAACACAAACATGATGCATGGCGAGATCCCAAACCACACAGTGTACCGGTGCACAAAAATTGTTGACCCAGAGGTTCAGAAGAACTCCTCTTATAATCAGGAAATGGATAAACATTCAAACATGTTTCTTTAACAAGGTTGTCTTTTTATGTCTTCACTATTCATAATGTCAATTGAAAATTTACTAAATTTTAGTTCATTAAGTTCTGCTATTGTGTCTCCAGTTGCTTTGGAACAACAGAAATAGGCTACCACAAGAATTAAAGATGATAAAAAATATAAAAAAGTAAATACAGCGCCGCCAAGTATGTCAATAGTCCTCTCCTCATAGTAAGGACGCCAGCTTTGCACACTGTCCTAAAGGCACAGACACAACAAACTAACATCAAAGACCTGAACATATCTGTGGATTGGAATGATCAGATGAGATGAAGATGAAAAATGAGAAGAGCCTTCTAAGTTTGCCGTCTTAACTTTACTCGTTTGCTTGCTTTCTTCACTTCCGTTTCTCTTCTTGTGCACTGATTCGTTTTTTACTGAGCAGCCAATCAGAGTGATTTCTCTCAACGAAGAGCTCCGCTGCCAATTCAACATGATGAATCAGCCAAAAAACCTCAGACACGGACAGACTAGAGTCGATCGTGCGGGACACACTGCAAAAACTAAGGCGACAGACGCTCACTGACGGCCCCAATTTGTCCAACGACCGACTGTCGGCATGGCGTGTCAGGGCCTTAACTATGAACAAATTTGTCTAATGGCTCTATCGCTGCCCGGCTTGCTGGCTAACATTTAATACAACAATTTGAGTTGTTTGAAAGTGTATTTTTAACTTTTGACGGTGGCTAACTGTTCCCTTTAATTCTAGTATTTGTGTCAAGCTAGGCTAAATATACCTCAGACATCTCTATATTGTACTCTATACTGCATAGAGTATTAATGTTCTTCTCTGACTGAGATAGCAAACAAACATATTTCCCAAAATGTCAGTGTACCTTTGATATGCTTTTCTTCAGTTGTATCATATTTTTATCTCACCTGAAAAAACAAAAACAGTGCAGACGCGAGTGATGTTCTTTGCAAGAAGGGCCATGACAAAGCAGAGAAATTATCTCCATCTCTATTTCTTATTCATGGCCATTATCTCACAGTCCAAAAATAGTTCTCTGATCCTCCCTGCTCTGTCCTCACAGGGAGGAACGGAGTGTATAGTGGCATCCAACCAGCTCACGCAGAGAACAGCAAATAAGGGTGGCTACACAGGGAGAGGGTCATTGTCATTGCATGTTTACGCAGGCCTTTCAGTAAGCTTGCTCTGATAAATCAACTAATTTGGGCTACACTGCAGTTGGCATAGGCTTGGCCACAAAGACAAACTGACTCACAGTGACTCCATGATGGAAGTATGGAGCTCTACCGCACGTCTCTTCCAGGAACTGTAATTCCACACACTCTCAGGGCACTCTGCATTATTCAGAGGAACACAGAGGCAGTGCAGCACAGGCGGATGTAGCACTTGCACTCTGATCTGCCCAGACCTTAGATTAAGGATACAAGGCTTTAGACACGTTTTACAGATGTTAACCATTCAATGTGCTGACATGGAGCCAGTGTTTAAGAAAGACTTCATTTTCCAGCTCAGGTGGACTGAGCTTCTTCTCTACATTTTTGCTGTTTGAATCAAAGTATTTTGAATTCAGCTTTACAAGATAACAGGAACCCTTGCTTTAAAAATAAAAGGGGTAATTTTAGAAGAAAAAAAAATAAGTAAACAAATAAAAACATTTGTTTTCTTGCACACCTATAAAGAAATTCCTTGACCGATGTTTTGTAAATGATTTTAAAGTACAAAAATCTCTTTTAAGTCTAACATTTACCAGAATGCATGGTAAACGGAGCAATCAGCAATTTACAGCCCTGACAACTGTTGCCAACTACATGGCCTTAGTCATGAAGGATGCCGTTTTCAAGGTGAAGTCTCACAAGTACTTCATGGACATTACACGCCAAAGCCATTCAATTATGAAAATACCACCAAGGACATACAGGCTTTCATTTTCCTCTGTTATTATTTTATGTTACGTTTGTTAAACTACCAACTCAAACCAGGCATGCCAGAAAGGCTGGTATCACAGCACACTATGCTGAACTGTGTCTTAATTCTGCAAGATTATTCTAACAATATTTGTATTATAACACACTGGCCAAAGCCCACAATTAAATGCTCAGTGAGTTGAGTTTGCACACATTTAATGTAACACAAAAACAAATGTGCAGCTTTGCAAGAGTACAGCCAAAATGCTCTTTTATAAAAAGACTTCTTAGCTGCTCTGGTTCACTGCAGAAGTTTTTGCCATTCATACCAGCAACATATTATATTAAATCAATGTGACCATTGGCACAACACCAGCAAAGTAATTTGTTGCAGCTGGAAATAAGAAGCGGTGTAGGTCAGCATGTGACACAGATTGGCACAACAACGAGTTCAGCAATGTGATCAGCAATGAGCCTTTAGCATGTGAGCACGAGTTTGAGATATTCTGGTAAACCTCAAGGGAGTTGCTTCTGTCACAGATCCAACATGAAGTTCAAGAATGTATTATCATCAATAGGGATACTGATTTGACACAGCATCAAAGTGGACTGAAAACCAAAGGATCACGTCTTGTTATAGAAAAATACAAGATGTTGCAAAAAAAACACCATCATGAGAAATAACCTTAATGCATAATTTAGGTTCTTGTCAACTGACAGACTGAAAGCTACTTAGGTCTTAATAATAAATACCTGGATACACTCATTAGCCTCAAACCCAGAGTACACAGTTCATAAAAAGGGAGACGCTTGTGTGCCCACAAGTTCCCACAAACACAAAACATGTTTGGAAGGGGGATTATTTGCTCATTCAGTAAAAATGGCGGACCTACTTTTTAGGGAATGGGTAATCTAGTAGTCTTAGTCCAAATATTCCATGTGTGGATAGGAGAATGAACTACAGCTTGTGGTTTACATAGAGGTACTGGTCCATCTTGGACAATCTAGAGTAGACCTTTCCAGACCTTTCCAGCCTTTCTATGTCTATGCTTAATTGTTACATACTGGAACACACAACAAACAAATAAGTGTTAACTGTAATAATGCAAAATGGTCCAATGTTATAAATTCTTAATTAGAGTTGTAACGATTAATCGATTAGTTGTCAACTATCAAATTAATCTGAAACAATTTTGATAATCGATTAATCGGTTTGAGTAATTTTTTAAGAAAAAAAAAGTCAAAATTCTGTGTTGTGAATATTTTCTGGTTTCTTTACTCCTCTATGACAGTAAACTGAATATCTTTGGGTTGTGGACAAAACGAGACATATGAGGAAGTCATATCGGGCTTTGGGAAACACCGAGCAATGTTTTTCATCATTTTAAAAAGGCCAAACAACTGGTTGATTAATCAAGAAAATAATCTACAGATTAATTGACAATGAAAATAATCGTAAATTGCAGCCCTATTCTAATATGTTGTAAAAATTGAAATAATTACAAATTAAAATGAAAAGGTAAAAGGACACATCCAAATAATTTACTACCATGTCTCATTTCTATCTAATTGAAATCTGCCTAAACCATTTTCCTGTTATTTTTAATTATTTAGTTGAATATGTATCTAAAAAACTGTATAAATACGGCCAATTCTAGAAAATTGAACTCCGAGAGCTCCAACTTAGCTGAAATCAGGGTGAAATTGCGAGCAGCCACTGGCCAAATGCATGTAAATTGAGGAATTGGCAGGTGTATCTGTCAAACTTATTGGTTTGAGTGGCTGATGGATTTGAGGTATCCAACAGCCACTTTAGATAGCCAAACACACACAAACACAAACGGACATATGAAAATCAAAACAGCTGACGTTAGAGCTGGTTGACCTTGAGTGAGTAAGTGAGAGCTCTGTAGTATTTCAAGCTGTCCCTATTTCATTCTGGCTGCCTATGTGCTTCACCATCTATAGAAGTCAAAGCCCACTGGCCGGCATCCCAGGAGCTATTTAAAGCAACCCTTCACTCTTAGCCTCAGCAACGCTGTTCCCTCACAGTATGCTTTGCATAATCCTGTCTGCGACAGGATACAAACTACAGAGGAAACCCATTTTTACAAAGCATTTTTCATCTATTAGTATTACTAAACAACTTTATCCTGACAGGAGAATCAAATCAGAAATAAAATCCAAATATTCAGTTATAGTCATACTGAAGTATCTACTGAAGTCATTTTGACCTGCCAAGAGACTACAGATGCAAATTAGCTCAAAGCTATAATCTGGTACGGTGCATCAACTGGTGACACTTGTGTTTTAACCTGTGCATAGGCCCTTAAATAAATACATAAATATGTAATGAATATAAGGAAACTGCGCCTCTGCCCATAGCCTATGACAAGTATTATGGCATAATATGACTAATATTTTACATATTTCTGTGCACTGGCATAAACAAAGCCTGATGAAAACTCTGCATAACTCTGACGGTGATAGGTATAATATGGTATCTTTTTTTTTGTTTACTTCAGGATAAAATGTGTTGCCACATTAAGTCACTCGTTTATAGAACCATCTTCCAATCTGTGAATGAAAATACAACACCTGCGAGAAACTCCTGGTCACTAAGTATTGACAGAACTGACAAACAGCGTTGAAGCAGCTGCACTGTTCACTTCCTCCCCCGCAAAAGTGCAGCAAAGCACGACAGTTCTATTTTGAGCAACTTCCTGAAACTACGTGCGTAGTACAATATGACAAAATTCACAAGAATGATGAAATGATTAATGTGTGGAATGAAGAGAGAATGCAATAATTAAGTGTCATTGACAAGTATAATTTCTCACAATTTCCATTGAACTATGGCCAAGGAATGGGTCGAATCAAGTATTCTTGCTCCTCAATTTAGCCGGTGAGAAAAGCTATGGTAAATGCAAATAGAGAAAGACATCAAATCGTCTATTTGCATTTATTTTCATCGACAGTATTTCTATCCCTTGCGGGGCATACTGCTTCACTGGCTCAGTGTGCAGGCAGTGGGAATTATTCAAATGCAATGTAAATGCCTTTCACCAAAAACAGCTAGCACTGACCTGAATGTGGCTCATAAATCCTGCTCACTTCTTCCCAGCCTCAGAAACCAAGACAAAAAAGCATGAACAATCTGTACCGCAAAATCCATTGACTTAATCTCACCATCTGAGTAGATCTCAGATATTCTTGCCATACCGTGCCAAGCTGTAAGAAACCGTGACCAGGAGACTTTAAATGTGGACATTCCTAATAGTTATTCCTTAGGACAGGGACAGCACATGTTGAAGCACAAACTGCTGTTAAGTATCTACTACGCCCTGACTGTTTCCATCTATTGATCAAATACGTAAAATTGCTCATCTGTTTTTGACATGCTTTATTTTATTATTTTTTGTAATAATGTAATGGTGTGCTACATTGGCCAGGTCTCCCTCGAAAAGGAGATTTTAATCTCAAGGTACTTACTGGTTATCTAAATGTTAAATTAAATAAATAGAATAGATGCTTTGTGGTTTTCGGATCTGCTTAATTTTGACATGCTCTGTCGGAGCAATACGTCTACACTTCCATTACACAGGTTCATTAAATGTCCAAGCCTACATCTAAATTGACCTTTTCAAGTTTGTTACAAACGTCCGGTGAAGTTAAAGTACAGTCTCTTGAATTGATCACATCACAACTCATGAAAATTAGATACTGACTTGAGGGTGAGGCGAGGTACAAAGAGTTTGTGAGAGAAGAGGAGGGGCAAATTGATCAGGCAGAGTAAAACTACATCAATCACTCCACAGTATCAAGCTGCTGCAGAGTCGACATCTTACCTATTATAGGATGTCATCAGAGAGGAAGACCCACTGGTACGGTAGAAAGAGTACTAGGGCTTAAACATGCTTCTTTCTTGCCAGAAATCTTTATGTTCAGATGTTCTGTTGCACCGTATATATTATTTAAGCATTGCATTTGTTTAGGCCAATTTCCAAAGAATATTTAGGCGATACTCATTTTACATGGGTGCACCCTGCAACATTATCTTAACAGGTTTTACTGGTATTTTGTTTTCCATTTGTATTGTTAAATTAATCTCTTTGCCGTTTTTAAACCTTGTATCCGACTACGCCTGTCTGTGGGGGCTCACAGACATTTAGCAACACAGATGGCTGCCCAAAGCAAACACACGTGTATAATTGCAGTCTACTGTACTCGCCAAAGTAATGCCACTAATTACACATATAATATCCTCACATTCTATTTCCAGAACGACCGAGAGCACGGCCTAATATATAATAATATATTTGCATGTACAAATGGAGGCAAATGTTATGACCATTGCTAGATTTGGTTGAATATGACCCTTTTCCATGAGCTCAATGTAACACACTATGCATTTCCACTGTGTCCTCACAGCAGTGGGTCACTAGCAGAGGGACAGCAGGTCCAATGCAGGTATCCTAACTGTATATACTCATTCATTGTTCATTCCTTGTGCCTTAGGAGAGGTTCAAAAAAGCCGTATAATAATGTTTTAGCTAGTGGGTCAGTTATGATATGACTTGGTTGAATCCCTAATGAACACAGTGTACCCCAGCTGCCAAGGTTTGAATTTAAATCATTTAACAGCAATTAGTCATGCCACTTCTAGTTGCTAGGATTAACTAGGTCAAGCTGTACAAAACAAATTACTGGACATCATCTGAGGACACTGTTAGTGCAAAATGGCTTACTTTATATCTCCTTACCTTCTCAGAGTCTCTATGCAAACCAGGGAAAGGTACAAACCAAACAGCGAACTGGGTCACTCACTACAGCCTCTTACCCAACAGTTGAAACCATTTCAGGCCTGTTTTTCTAATCAAACCAAAGCACTCATAATATAATGCCAAAGGTAATTTGTTCCGCTGGTTTTCCAAGTGCACATCCAAGACCAGAAACACAGCGCCCTTCTAACATCAACATTAGGTACTGTATCAACTGCCATGTCGTAGCCTAGAGCCTGTAATAGCATACTTGTGTTTGGAATGGCATTCAGTAATTTCTCTCACAGCCTTTTCTTGACTTAATCTAACTGTTCACACCATGTTTTAATGTCAGTTTTCAAATATTTGCCTATCCATTCTTTTTCTATTATAGCATAATATCTGTTATTCCTTTCAACTCATAAGGCCAAGCCGCTTTGCCCTGAATACAAATAATACCAGAAATATCCACTAACTTATTTTTTCTTAATTTTTTAAAGTCTTGCAGAACACAGCTTTCTTTCCCAGGCAGTTGGGACATGAACAGTGAGTCTATAGTCTGCTAGTAAACACTGCAGGGTCGCATTTTTTTTCTGTGTCTGTGGTATGTGGCTCCTAAACAGGCAGGATGTTGTGCAGTATGGGAGACATTTCCTTGTTTTGCAAGAGGAAGGACATTTTTTAACCCGACTATGGCGGTCTGGACACCAACAGAGACTGAAATTAGTTTGAATTGCACTGAGCTCAAACTTGCTTTGTTAAAAATATTTTTTAAAAATCCTTTGTCCTTTTTTTTGTACTCACCTGTAGTACCGAGACTGGAGGTACGTTGAGCACACTGCTTTGGACACATGACTGGCTGAGCCAAAGTCAATCACCTTCACCCTGTAGGGTTGCCTCACTGGGTCCACCAGCATTATGTTCTCCGGCTTGAGGTCTGCATGAATCAGACCCATGCTCTTCAGCTTTTTCAGAGCTGTAGCTACCTGCTGTAGCACAGGTCTGATCACTTTCAGGGGCAGCGGGCTGAACTTATTCAGCTTCAGGAAATCGTACAGGTTCTGCTCGAGCATCTCAAACACCAGGCAGGTGTGGCTGCGGTGCTGGAAGCATTCAAAGGCTCGCAC
>CAKALG010040280.1:0-17164 GCA_916700815.1 Helicolenus hilgendorfi | reverse complement strand
GGGTTGGTGTGCGTGCGGCCACAGATGACAAAGCTGCAGCAGCAAAACCATGGGGAGCACACCTGCAGCTGCTGTGCCATTTTTCATAACCGTTGGCTGTATTAACTTCACAAAAGGCCCAAACAAAAGAAGCTCTAAATGCAACATCTGCGGTATCAAAATAAAGGATGCCAGACTGGACGGTATTATACAGACATGGAGGGTGGTATCTTTTATGCAGTCCTTTCTAATCAAAAACCACAAGCAAAAGTTTAAAGAATGGAAAAGAAAAAAATGTGTTTACGTGCTCAAACATAAGCAGCTAAATTTAGCACGTCTGGCTAACCAGCTTACAAGTTACAGTGTAACTGAACATTACCAGGGTTGACAACTGTCACGCATTTAGTACTTAGACCATTACACGGTTTTAAACGTAAATATTGTAAATGTGTCCCAGTTTATTTCCTGTTGCAGTGTATGTAAATAACATCAGCTGACAGGAAGTAAACATGGACCCAAACTGTTACCTAGCAACGCAATTCTGTTGTAATAAATGCAGGTACATTCAGGCAGACAGTATGAGGAAAATAATGTGGTTTTTTTTAACATTAAAGCTGAACATGTTCTAGTATAAACATGGAATACAAGTATGCACCTGAAAATGAGCACGATATGGGACCTTTAATGAAATACTCTGCTTCAATCCATATTTGTTGGTGTTTAGCCTTAAAAACTTCAAGGAAAATAGGTTGGGAACCCCTGGTTTACAGCAATGGTTGCTTCGCTGTTTGACCTGTAATAACCCTCACACTCTGTTATTTTGCCCCTGTCGAATACTCTTGCCAAATCGGTGATGCAAAATGAGAAGAAAATGTTCCAAAAAAAATCTAAATGAAGCCATTCAACAAGATTTCCCCTGTTGTCTTGTGGTTAAGAGGATGGCGGTGCAGGGATGACATGCAGAACAAGACTCTCTAGGCGGGAGATGTGAACAGTGAGACTATAAAGCAGCAGCGTGTGGAGTCGGAGTGATGTTTGGGATAATATTCTGTCAGAGGCTCTCTATGTTACCAATACAATGGGATGACACTTCAATTTCACAGTGTACAAAGGCACCAGGGGAACCCAAAAAGTGATGATGAGACTGCTGGAGATAAAACCAACTACACAGAATACTGGGACAGTATTTATGCTGATGCTAATTATCAGTCATTTAGATTCACAGTCCCACAGATCACTGAAGAATCTGGGCCCTGTTTAAAAATGAAGGGGCATTAGTGAAGACAGAGTGCATAACTTGGATGTAATGCAACTTATCAACAGGCACTAGACCTGATCCAACCAGCGCCTTCAGGCTGCATATGGTGCCAATTTGTCCACCTAATTTACCCCTCTTGAGCTCAAGAAGGCAATTTGAGGAAAGCTGCTGCAAAAGCACGTTTAGAGGGGGTTTGTGTTGCTCTGTGGATATCTGGTACTCTTCTTGTGATGGCTGCTGTGGGGCATTCACAGCGAGATGAGCCTCCTGAAAACATCTAAATGTCTTAGGAAAGGTTGCTGTGCCACAGGCTGCACTGTGTTTTGTCAGATGAAATCTCTTCCTGATCTGAAAACTAATAATAATGTAATAGTCCACTTTACTTCTTTATTGAGATACTTAAAGGTACCATATTGTAAAAAGTGAGATTTTCATGTCTTTTACATTATAAAGCAGGTTTAAGTGATATATGAATACTGTGTGAAGTATTAAAACGCTCAATCCACAGAGAAATCCACACAGCCCGTATTCAGAAATTGCGGGTTTGAAACAAGCCGTCCATTTGTGATGTCACAAATCTACAATATTTAGACAATTTCACAGTTTTAAACGTAAACATTCTGAATGTGTCCCAGTTTATTTCTTGTTGCAGTGTATGTCCATTTCTACTGCTGCAGCATTGCTGGGATAATCCTCTTATCAACATGGGAGTGGACAAATATGCTGTTTTATGCAAATATACGTATATAGGTATTATTGTAAATGAATGAACAACACAAAATAATGACAGGTATTGATCCAGAAACCCTCACAGGTACTGCATTTAGCATAAAACAATATGCTCCAATCATAACATGGCAAACTGCAGCCCAACAGGCTACAACAGCTGTCAGTGTGTCAGTGTGTTGACTTGACTAGGACTTGCCCCAAACTGCATGTGATTATCATAAAGTGGGCAAGTCTGTAAAGGGGAGACTCGTGAGTACCCAGAGAACCCATTTACATTCACTGATCTGGAGGTCAGAGGTTAAGGGACCCCTTTGAAAATGGCCATGTCAGTTTTTCGTCACTAAAATTTAGCGCAAGTTTAGAGAGTTATTTAACCTCCTTTGCTACAAGCTAGTATGACAGGGTTGGTACCAATGGATTCCTGAGGTTTTCCAACCTCTGAAAGATTGATTGCGTTAATGCGTTGAAGAAATTAGTGGCGTTAAAACAAATTTGCGGTAACGTGTTATTGTTGCTTGAACTTTGACAGCCCTAATGTTTTTACTTGAATAATCCCTTTTCTTAGCCTGTCGGCCTGAATATGCCTGTATTCACCCTCTGTCTGAAACGCTCCGTTTTAGCAAATTTTGACGGAATTGCAACAGAATTGCGTTGCTAGGCAACAGCTTGGGTCCATGTGTACTTCCCGTCAGCTGATGTCATTCACATACACTGCAACCAGGAATAAACTGGGACAAATTTAGAATGTTTACGTTTAAAATTGTGTCAAGGGTCTAAATATGTATATTCGTGACATCACGAATGGGCAGAAATCCTGACAGCTTGTTTCAAATGCAGAGTTTCTGAATACGGGCTGTGTGTATTTCCCTGTGGATTGAGTGTTTCGATACTTTCATAGTATTTATATAGGACTTCTTTATAATAAAAAAACATGAGAATCTCACTTTTTTATAATATGGGATCTTTAACATACAATCATAGTCCCCAGAGGATGAATCCTACTGACCTTGATCCCCTGATTTTTGTGGCGCCACCATGTTGACAGGTTGACATTTCGGTGAAATATCTGGATAACTATTTGATAGACTGCCATTGAATTTGGTTAAGACATTCAGCTTCCCTTCAGGATGAATTATAATCATTTTGATAATCTCTCACTTCTTATATAGCGCCTGAGCACCATCATTTGGCCAATACTTTGTTTTATGACCAAATACCAGCTAAATTAGTGACATCCCCATCAGCCTCAACTAGACTTTGTGTCAATAAGCAAATGCTAGCATGCTGTCATGCTAAACTAAGATACTGAACATGTTAAACATTGTACCTGCTAAACATCAGCACATTAGCATCGTCATTTTGAGCATGTTAGTGTGTTATCTGAAAGCACCGCTGCGCAAAAGTACATCCTCACAAAGATGCTAGCATGGCTGTAGGCTCTTAAGGTGATTGCATGAAATTAATCATTACTTTGTTATTGATAAATCCCAGTTCAAAACATTCACAGAAATGTATTGTACCGATACACAATGCGGCCCATACCTCTATGAGTGGGTGCCAGTGTGCGACGGGTTTCCGTGGGTATGTCAGCATCTCACTCCAGTGGTCTCGCCCCAGGCTCTCTGCGTCGTTGCCCACCCTGCATACCCCGATCACTTCGTTGTGTCCAACCCTGAAAGACAGAAAGAACAACTCATGGAGACTCCAAAATGCTGCATCAGTTAATGTACTGTAGATGAAACTGATGTACGTAGGTAGAGGCCACTTAGAGTAACTTAGAAATGAATATTAGTCAGGATGAATGAATGATATTTATTATTATTCAAGGACTTAAGGTCAGTGGCTGGATAGAATAGTTGTAAAGTATTGTTTTAATTGCGCTTGGCTTAAGAGGCAGCTATGTGGTGATAGCCCCATGCTCACAATGTCAAATGCTCATGGGAAAACTACAATACGCATGCTCAAAGCCTTTGGCGATGGACACTACAGTGAATAGGCCAGTTTGAACAGGTGAGTTTTGAGGTGAGATCTGAATGTTGTGATAGTGTCAGACTGCCGGATGTGAAGAGGGAGGGAGTTCCAGAGCCTGGGAGCAGTGCAGCTGAAAGCCCTAGCTCCCATGGTGCTGAGGCGTGAGGTGGGGGGGTGGTCAGAAGACCATCTGATGATGAACGGAGGAAACGGGAGGGGGTGTACTCCTGAAGGAGGTCAGTGAGGTAGGTGGGGGGCAAGGGTGTGGAGGGCTTTGTACGTGAGCAGAAGGTTTTTGAAGTCAATCCGGTATTGAACAGGGTGAGTGTAGATGGATGAGAATGGGGGTGATGTGGTCGGAGGATCTGGTGCGGGTGATGATCCAGGCGGCAGAGTTCTGAATGATTTGAAGTCTGTTGAGCAGTTTGGTGGGAAGGCCAGAGAGGACAGCGTTGCAGTAATCAATCCGTGATGTACAAATGCGTGGACCAAGATTTCTGTGCTGGAGTGAGACGGGGATGGATGGAGTCTGGAGATGTTGCGGAGGTGAAAGAAAGCAGTCCAGGTGACGCTTTTTATGTAGGGTGCAAAGGAGAGGGTGTGGTCTAGGGTGACCCCAAGGCTCTTGACGTGGGTGGAGAACGGAACGGAGAACCCATCGATGATGAGGATTGGAGCGGTGGTGTTTTCAGCTCTTTAGAGGTTGTTTTTGTAGCTTCTAACTGAATCTCCAACTTCATTGTTTGTACCTTCAGATGTCTGATTTATTTTACTGTTTCACTTTTCAACTGCATAGGAGTTAAATGGCTGCTGATGAAAACCCAACATTTCCTGATTTTGCTGCTTCAGAATAAAAGCTTTTAAATAACAACATAATGGGGGACTTACTGGGAAGAATATAAGAAATGAAATGTGTTTATCACCCTTTTAGAACCGCTTCTGTCACTCTGTCACACACACACTCTCTCTCTCTCTCTCTCTCTCTGTCGCTCTCTTGACCGCTAACACCGACACTCACTAACATTAAGCTCAAAACCTACGAGATTATTGCTAGACACGATATTGATAGGCCACGATAATGGTTCTCACGTGTCCACGATAACAGAACGGTGTTCAATTAAGTTGGATACAGGGATTCTTCCAGTATATTGCAAGCCTGGCGGGCCTAAGATGACTCCCAAAGCATCGGGGAATTATGTATTTTTCAGATATTTATATCTACGGATAGATATACAGATAGATATCTCTTTTCAGCTTTTTTTGGACGATAATATTGTATATCGTATTTTTTCTTAAAGCAATATCGTCACTTGGGAAATTTCAATATCCAGTCATGCTAACATTAGAATGTCATAACGTGCCCCATAAATGTAAACAAAAAAAATAAAAAATCCTCTCAGTTCGAAGTTACAATTAGGCATGAGGGCTCCTGAAGGTTTAATATTGGGGTTACTGCAAAGATAAGGTTAATAAACATTTTTTAGGTTACGATTTTGGTAGCTTATCCAAAAAATGATGAGACGACCCAATGTGAGCCAATGAGAACGTTCATAAGGGACACAACACTCTGTGTGACGCAGGATGTAAAACACCAAGTTTTCAGGGAGTCCCCTTTGGAAAACGTGGTAAAATTGGGATTACTCTGCCGAGCAAACATACCTACCCAAATAGACAGCCCATACAAACGGGTAATAGAGCCGTATGACAGAAAATTGTGGGGAATATGCATCTGTCTAAAGTAGTTGTTGCCCCACCATTTGTTCCACCTAAAGAAGGCTCTGTAAGTAGGCAACCTAACTAACCGATCATAGTCCATGACAGCTATGAGCAGGCTGATCTGGTCGATGTTCTCAGGAGGAACATCAAACACAATGGCTTCATTGTACACTGGGTTCAGAGTGTTACGCTTGGTTGACGTCTTCCTCTTCTTTAGCCTCCGGCCTTCACACATCAGGGACACTTTCACGTATGGATCTAAAGAAAGATAATATGTGGTCGTGTCAATAAGGTTGCCAAAATGTCTTGCATTAGATTCCACAAAATATTATCTAACAATAATAAAGCACTTGAATACCTTATGTGTATATTTGACTACACCACCTCGCAGTGGAAACATATCAGTCAGCACCCACCTGAAGCTCCAGTGATGTCCATGGCTTTGAGATTTCTGGCTTTGATCATGGTGATGGTGAGCCTGCCGGCCGTGGGGAGATAGCACAATGAGAACATCAGCTCTCCTAGGTCCACATTGTCCTATAAAGAAATATATTACAATTTTATATTAGCACTGTTTGTTCTCCTATTCTTAACATTTTAAAGACGAGAAGTGATGCCTCTTTTTTGACTGGATCGCAGAGGGCCAGCCATAAAAATGCAAGTCTGTCGCTGAATTTCAAATGGAAAAGGCGGGAACAGTCCTTTATGAAATGAGCCCGTCCAGCATGACGCGTCCGGCTTACGGAACTTGGACCAAGCTGTGAAACTAGGCAATCTAGATCTAAAATGAAATGAGATTCAGCTATGGCATATCTAAAATGTTTTCAGAGGTAGATTTTGGTGGATTGTTCAGACGGAATAACAGAAAGTTTACGAGTAGGCCGCCATGTTGTTTCCTGTTTGAAACGGCAAGGACCAATCATGTACATATCAGGAGAGGGTACATCACCGCTTGGACGGCCAGTCGAGTGGAGCAGCACGTCCCCTAGTGTCCTCGCCGCACCTGGACATGTACCGCTGGATTTAACACTAAAGACATGACCACTGACTATCTGTATAACAATTCAGCCACAAATTCACAGACTGACCAGACACAATCCTGCATAAACTACACCGTTTTGACCGAGTGTCGTTAATCGTGGTCTATGGGGAAAATGTTTTTTCAGGCTGCAGTGGTTTTTATAAGTTGCAGCCTAGTTGGCCACTGGGGCAGCAAGGCTGAATGGCAGCACCATGCAGCTCTCTCAATACACCCATGGTTACATCCATGTTGCTAACTGGCAGTCTTCTTTCTCCCTTCCCTTTTGTTGGCACATTACCAGCAACAACTGCAGATCGGTGGAATAGAAACTGACGGTAGTAAAGTGTATTTCGTGGCCGTGCATATACATGTGCATGCTTGCATGAAATACAAAAAGATCACAGACCTGCTCGCAAAAAACATCGCTCCATAGTACTACCAGTGGTCAAAAAGAGGCAATAAACTCATTGGCCCAATCGCAATGTCCCCACTAAGGCCTTAAACTCTGAACCCTGAGGGACTTGACTGACATCACCTGGTAAATGGTAGAGTGTGAGAGGCTGCAAGAGCTTGAAATGCTTTATATATGAATGGGACGGCACTTTGCAGTGACATATCCCGTTATCCTGACGATGCCAATTGTGGGGTTTTATTTTACGTTTTTTCCAAATGAGCCGGCATGTTGGTTCCTATTCAACCCTAGCGCCTTGTGTTTAGTGGCAGCCCATCAAGTGTCCAATGCTGGGAAGCGAGGCGATCCCTCGCGATAAAACACTGTACTGTGGACATGTACAGTAATGCTTGCATTAATCTGATTTCATGTGTTTTTTTTCTACCATCTTAAATCCTTAATGTTAAGGTTTCTGTGTAAATTTGAATATGCCAGTCTGAACACCTATGTGCCGTCCTCCTTGTTTATTTTTCTTTTGTTTTACACCTCCGGGCCACCCCTGCTAACCGTGGTAGCCCTGTGTTTAACGTCACAACGCTATGAATTGAGAAATAAACTCAGGAATGCAAACTTATTGAAAGTGTTCATAAAGGGCTCAAAATATGACGAGAGCCCTCAAGGACTTGACGATTTGACAGTGGGACAGCCCTAAACCCTCACCTTGATGCCAAACGCCAAACTGAGTGACATTTAGCATCAAACAAAAGCACTTAGCTCGCCAGTTATTTGATTTGTATTCTTAAGCTTTAGAAAAACAACTTTGGTTAAGGATTGAGGATAAGCAATTAAATCAAAATAGGCTAAGGTTTAGTGAAGGTGAGGTAACAGTTGAGTCTAATCCCTGAAAATCAATGGGCAGATTCACAGGAGGCTCATTAGAATATGTTACACAAGTCTTTGCACCTCAGATATGGATCATGCCTGTGACACCTCCGGTAGAAAAAAAAGAAAACATGGTCTCCTTTTAATTCACATCTGCAACATGCAGCAACAGCATGAGTGATCATGAGCCTGGGTTTACGTGGTTGTGGAATCTGCCGTCAGGTTGAAATACTCCTGTCTTCCTGTGAGAATATCCCTGCTTTCACAACTCATCCAGTCAAGCACATGCCAAGCTCTCTTCCCAATTAACACATCTGAAAATAACGTGTGACAGTGTGAAAGTGAGTGGTGTGTGTGTGAGGCACAAGCCCTCACAAGGTTTCTTACAGGGGAAACTCTGATTTCTAGTTTTACGCTTTCTCCCACACTTTGGGCTGACACGGAGCTCCCTGTTACACAATCTTAAACAGGAAGTAAAAAGAGCAAAAACTGCTCTGCATTTTGGAGGTGTCATTCCTATGTTCAGATTTATATGGCACAAAATAGGAATATGAGTCCTATGTTCCCTAGTTCTAAAGGTGCTTTCACATCAGGGACCCGGGCCCGGATCCAGTCCAGTTTGATTGATTAGTGTGAACGCTCCGTACCGTACTCGGGCACGGTTCGTCGATCCGTACCCGAGTCCACTTGAAAAGGTGGTCTGGAGTACGGATCATGTGTACTATGGTACGGTTCACATCAGGTGTGAAAGCCAACCGTATCGAAACACGGAAGTAGACCGCTATTTAACGTGAGTAACGTTAGCAGTTAGTGAGTAGATTTGAAAGGGCAGGCTTTTTTTCAACGTCGCCGGTCTCCTCTGAAATCTCTATACACATAAAACAGTTTCATATCTATGTGTGTTTCTGCGCGCAGCATGCACCGATCTCATCTTCAGAACTTTACGGCCGTGCATGATACAGCAGGAGGGCTGGCGAGAGGTTCCTTAAAATATAGACAATAGGCGATGGGGTTGAGTGATGTTTGTTATTTTATTTAGCTGATTTAATGGTCTCTCTGCGAAGAACGAGAGACGCTCAGCTGCTCAGTGGGCTGAGAGAGAGACGGGGTGGAGGGGTGGGGGGTAGACAACGTGTAGCGTCGGCATATTTTCACATCAAACTCGGTGAAATAAGTATTATTTCAGCCAAACCAGAGTTGGTGATTGTTGGAAAGACTAACGACGACGCGTTGCTGAGTTTTATTTCGTTTCTGTCCAGTTTGAACGTGTTTTAAGATGCTCCGCTACTAGAACAGCTGATCTCAACATAAACAAATAAACGTGGATGATGACGCAAGTGTACTCGGGTACGGAACACATTTACTAATGTGAGAGCTGACCAGAGAGGGGGGGCAATCGTACTCGGGCACGGTACGGATCAATTGTATCTAATGCTATAACTCCCTTAATTTGTGCTCACCCAGGTTCCTTTGTTCCCAAGGTCTTATGTTGCCAGGGTCCTATTCCCCCAACCCGTTTACATTGGCAACTCAGGGTCCTATGATCCCAGATTTATATGGCACATAATGGAAATATGGGTCCTATGTTCCCAAGGTCTTATGTTCCCAGGGTCCTATGTTCCCAGGGTCCTATGTTCCCAAGATCTTATGTTCCCAAGGTCCTATGTTCCCAGGGTCCTATGTTCCCAAGGTCTTATGTTCCCAGGGTCCTATGTTCCCAGGGTCCTATGATCCCAGGGTCCTATGTTCCCAAGGTAGGTTCCCAAGTTCTGAATTTGTGCTCTGCCAGGGTCCTTTGTTCCCAAGGTCTTATGTTCCCAGGGTCCTATGTTCCCCCAACCCATTCTCATTCCCAACTCAGGTTCCTGTGTTCCCAGATTTATATGGCACATAATGGAACTATGGGTCTTATGTTCCCAGGGTCCTATGTTCCCAAGGTATGTTTCCCCAACCCGTTCTCATTCCCAACCCGTTGTTTGGTCAGGATCCCATGGCGTCACGTTTGGTTTAGGCAACCAATCTACTTGGCTAGGTTTAGGAAAAGATTGTGGTTTGGGTTAAAATATGTACGTTTTTGACAACCTAGGAATGAGAACGGGCTGGTTCCCCCAGCTCTATATGGACCATAATGGGACCCTGACAAAGGTGTTCCCCAGCTCTATTTGCTTAATACTGTATCACATGGGCTATTGTGGGAACTCGTCAAGCTGAACATAACATGGAGTTCAACATAAGACCTTGGGAAAATTAGTCCCTCAACAAAAAACCTTTTGACAAGTTTACTTAATGTGTGTTAACTAGGTCTGTCAAAGTTAACGTGATAACGCGTTAACACACATTGTGATTTTAATGTTGTAGCGGGCTCAGTTTTAAAGCTACAGTGAAGATACTGGTGTCATGTGAAACTAGAAAACACATTTTCGAAGGGGTCCCTCGACCTCTGACCTCAAGATATGTGAGATGGGGACCCACAAGTCTCCTCTTTACAGACATGCTTTATGATAATCACATGAAGTTTGGGGCAAGTCATAGTCAAGTCAACACACTGACACACTGACAGCTGTTGTTGCCTGTTGGGCTGCAGTTTGCCATGTTATGATTGGAGCATATTGTTTATGCAAAATGCAGTACCTGTGAGGGTTTCTGGATCAATATCTGTCATTGTTTTCCAGTAAAAAAATACAGGCTATAGATACATTTGCATGAAGCAAGGCTATTTGCCCACTCCCATGTTGATAAAAGTATTAAATATACTGACAAATCTCCCTTTAAGGTGCATGTTGAACAGATGCAAAATACACGATTAATTTGTGATTGAATATTTTAATCGATTGACAGCCCTAGTGTTTACAGAATATTGAACTGGGGAACATAGGACATTGGAAACCTTGGAAACATAGGATCCTGGGAACATAGATACGCTCCCAATTTTGGGTACTTAATAACAACAGGGGATTTTAAAAGAAATTAGCAATTGGCGTTTGTGGTTCCAGCTGCAAATAAGTCAATAAACTCAATTACAGCTCTTCTAAAAGAACAAAAAGTCTCTCTCTCGCTACTCTGAATACAGCAGCTTTATGTTTTAACGGTTAACAGTTGCCAAGCAGGTTAATACAAATATAGTTAGGCCCAGAAATATTTCGACAGTGACACAATCTTCATGATTTGGGCTCTCCATGCCACCACATTGGATTTGAAATGAAACAACTACAACGGAATTGAAGTGCAGACTTTAAGGTTTAATTCAAGGGGTTGAACAAAAATATATGATTAAACATGTAGGAATTGTAGCTATTTTTATACAAACGCTCCTCATTTCAGGGGCTCAAAAGTAATTGGACAAATAAACATAACCCTAAGTAAAATGTTACTTTTCAATATTTTGTTGAGAATCCTTTGCAGGCAATGACTGCCTGAAGTCTGGAGCCCATGGACATCACCAAACACTGGGTTTCCTCCTTTGTGATGCTTTGCCAGGCCTTTACTGCAGCTGTCTTCAGTTGTTGCTTGTTTGTGGGTCTTTCTGCCTTAAGTTTTGTCTTGAGCAAGTGAAATGCATGCTCGATTGGGTTGAGATCCGGTGATTGACTCAGCCATTGCAGAATATTCCACTTCTTTGCTTTAAAAAACTCCTGGGTTGCTTTTGCAGTATGTTTTGGTTCATTGTCCATCTGTACTGTGAAGCACCGTCCAATCAACTATACTGCATTTGGCTGAATCTGAGCAGAAAGTATGTATATCCCTATACACTTCAGAATTCATCTGGCTGCTTCTGTCTTTTGTCACATCATCAATAAACACAAGTGACCCAGTGCCATTGGAAGCTATGCATGCCCATGCCATCACACTGCCTCCACCATGTTTTACAGAAGATGTGTGCTTTGGATCATGAGCTGTTCCAATTCTCCAAACTTTCTTCTTCCCATCATTCTGGTACAGGTTGATTTTAGTATCATCTGTCCAAAGAATGCTGTTCCAGAACTGGGCTGGCTTCTTCAGGTGTTTTTTGGCAAAGTCAATTCGGGCCCTCCTATTTTTGAGGCTGATAAATGGTTTGCACATTGTGGTGAATCCTTTGTATTTACTCTCATAAAGTCTTCTCTTTATGGTAGACTTAGATACTGATACACCTACTTCCTGGAGAGTGTTCTTCACTTGAGTGGATGTTGTGAAGGGGTTTTTCTTCACCATGGAAAGGATTCTGCGATCATCCACCACTGCTGTCTTCCGTGGACGTCCAGGCCTTTTTGAGTTCCCAAGCTCACCAGTACACTCTTTTTTTCTCAGAATGTACCAAACTGTTGATTTGGCCACTCCTAACATTTCTGCTATCTCTCTGATGGATTTCTTCTTTTTTTTCAGCCTCAGGATGGTCTGTTTCACCTCCATTGAGAGCTGCTTTGACCGCATGTTGTGTGTTCACAGCAACAGCTTCCAAATGCAAACGCCACACCTGGAATCAACTCCAGACCTTTTAACTGCTTAATTGATGACAGGTTAACGAAGGAAGAGCCCATGCAGCATTGTTATTTTTTTTTGCAGCCTTCTGAGTCAATTGTCCAATTACTTTTGGTCCCTTGGAAAAGAGGCGGCTACGTATTAAAGAGCTGTAATTCCTAAACCCCTGCTCCAATTTGGATGTGAATACTCTCAAATTACAGCTGAGAGTCTGCACTTTAAGCCCATATTGATTATATAATTGTATCCTGAATATGTTTTCGTAAACAGCTAAAATAACAAAACTTGTGTCACTGTCCAAATATTTTTGGGCCTAACTGTATATATATTATGGAGCCATAGGAGTGCCATAAAAATAATACATCTGTAAAAGAATAAGAACTTAAATATTTATTGTTTGCATATAATTTACTCTTTTTTTCTGTATGTTTTAAACATTTTTTATTTAGCCTACTTATTTATTCTTTTATTTCTCTTTATATTTCCACATTTATTTATTTATTCTTTTTTATGACTCTCCTATGACTCTATAATATATTGTTTTATGATAGAATTAAACCAGATTATGAAGACACATTAATTAATTGCTTTTTACTGATTTTATAGAATATTTTTTCTTTTCATGAAGTGAAACTGTATTTTTGTTTTATTATTATCCCCGCTTTAATAATTTCTTTACTTCATCTATTTATTTCATAAATGGAGACAACAGACAGAAAACTATAGAGGTCTGTAATTAAATGTTTTAAACAATAATAATAATACAACAGAACAATTTAATTTTAACTCATAATTCAATGTTGTGATCACTCAAAGAGGACAAACTTGACTTAAACTACAAATACACAGAACATTTCTTCAAAGTTTAAATGAAGTAACTTCTATAAAAGTACACAAGTATCACTGGAGTCTGGAATTACTCACCGGTCGATTTTCAAAGTCCAGAAAAGGACAAGTTATCTCACAGTCCTTCAGAAGGATTTTCCCTCGCTGACAGGAGTCCCTTTTGCCTCCTTCGTACTTGTAATACAGCAGCTTGTCTGGCATCAACACAAACCAACGCGCCTTCCAGTTGTGCACTAGATGACCCTGTAATCACATTAACAGAAATGATCAAACATGTGCTCTCAGGAAAGCAACATACTATTTTCTCTTTCAAAGGCCCTGTCTTCATATACATTAGTACTCTTTTTCCACAATTAAAAATATGGATATATTTACTGTCTGCTACATCCCTCAGTACTCAGTTAAATCTATGTTTTACATTATTTGTATTATCATGTATTTCACAAAAAAAGTCTTACCCTTTTCACCAGGAATCCTTCTCTTAGAGTCGTGTTTTTCTTGTCTGTATCCATTCTGTTCAGTGAGATCCTGGCAATTATGCTTTGCCTGTTCCTGCCTGCTCAGGCTTTTTAATGTAGAGGGGAGTTCTTTTTTTTCTCAATAAATGCGTCACCCTGTTCACACCCACAGACACTCACACCTTGCTCAACACTGGGAGGCCAATCCAAACCTGCACTTTCTGCCAATTATCACATGAGGGCGCACTGACTCCTTCAGAGGCTCAGCATGGGTGATGACTATTTGGCAAAGACTCAAGTTTCAAGATATTCATTGTCATATGCACATCAATTACAGAGAAGCAGCTCTTAGTAAAGACAAAATCTGAGCTAAGTCTCCCTCTAACAATGCTCGTAAAGAGAAAAAACATGCAAGTAAAAAAAGGATAATGCAGAAGTTAAAATATTAAAATATAGCATATAAAATAAAATTTGTGGCAGACAGTAATTGCAACATGAATAAACTGTGTTCAGGAGGCTTTACAATCTGTACAGCATAGGATGAGGAAAAACTTAACTGTGAAAAAGTGGAAGAAACTTCATGAAGAGCAACTAAGGCTGTTTAAATGATGAATTTCTGATAAAAAATATTAGAAAATGTCAATAATGTTCTTTCAAAAGAAACATGTTTTGCTTTTACTTTAATGTAATTACAATTTACCTGCAGTATGTGTGTGTGAAAAGGGGAAAATCTTTTTTAACCCAAAGCTCAAAAGAAGTTTTCACTCCATCAATTTGAGTATGTGAGGAATTCAAATCCAGGAAATGATGCTGTAGGAAACATCCTCCTTTTTATCCCATTTAGATGAAAAACCAGCAGCTGGTGGTGGACCACAGCTCCTCTGCTTTGCAGCAGCTGTAGCCAATAGGAGGAGATGTACCTGGTTAATGAGAGTGATGTAGTTGGTGCACCATTGTTGCTGAGACTCCTGCTTCTGCAACCACATGTGGCACTTCTCGACATTATTTTCTGCTCTGTCTCAATTTCCTGAAAGAACATGAATGAATGGATACTTTTAAAATTACTTTAAAAGCTGCCTCTAGACCTCTCCCCTGATCCAACTTTCTATTTACTTCTTTCAGCTTTCATTGATGGGAAAAAAAGTCATCTTTGGGTGATTGTTTGGCCACTTTGGAAAACAGCTGTGAACACAGAACTGACATACAGTATAACCTTTAAAGATAAGATAAGATATTCCTTTATTAGTCCCACAGTGGGTAAATTTGCAGTGTACAGAAGCAAAGGGGATAGTGCAAAAAACAAGATTTAAGAGTTAAACAAAGTGTAACAAAATATGAACCATTTAAATAGAAGGAAGTATAAAAATAGGAGCAGTATATACAGTATTGACAATAAACAGACTATTTACAAAACTGCACAAGTAGAAAATGATATTGCACAGTGAGAATGACATTGAATTCCACCTGAAAATATCAGGTTATTGTCACAAACATGTTAGCATACAGTTGTCTATTTACACATCCAGCAGATACAGAGCAACATTAGCATTCATATTTCTGTCAAGCTGGTTTATTGTAAATCCAATATTCACTCTCTTTTACCTCTAGTTTGGTCTCCACCGACTGCTGAGGGAAACATCTGACTCTTTAGCTGCTAAATGCTCCACCGTGTTTACCAGCTAGCTAGCTAGTTGCTAACTGTGTTCGTCTGACATCTGGTTGGAAAACAATGAGGTGAAATCCTCTGTAGTGAGGATTGGTAATTTTAAGAAACTAGCAGGAGTAAACTAGATTATGAAAAATATCAAACGAACAACCCAGTCCAGTGTTGCAAACACTTTTCAGATTAAAGTAGCTAACATTAGCAGCACTAGCTAGCTCCAAAAGTCACTTAATCTAGCGCAAAAGTTGACAAATCCGTCGCTTCAGGCCTCCTTCCAAAGCCTCTCCACCAGGACAAAATTATAATTATGAAAATAAACATATAATGAACGTGGACGGTAAACATGGCTATGGCTATTGTTAGTACTCACAATTGTCAAGTTAGTAGCTACTCCGGTGTCGCAGGGTCTGAACTAGATGGTAACCATAGAAACACGCTAATTGCGAAACGCTCACGAGATTACAGGTAGGTAGGTAGCCCGTCCAATCATTTAATTAGGACTGAATGAAATGATTGGAAAGGGGAGCCACAGATACCAGATTTCTTTTTTTTGTCAGAGCATTTAATTTATTGATTGCTGTTGAAATGTTATGAGAATTTCAACAAATACAACAAATTAAATGTTTTTGAAGAATATTTCCAACTCTAGCTTTGAGGTTAACTGCACAATCAGATGATGGGAAGTGGGGTTGTTACTATGAAGAACACCTTTCCCATCACACAAAGCAATTTGAATTATTTCCACTTATGTTTAATTATTTTTGATTGTTGAAAGGGATATTATGTGCATGATTTTAAATATCTTGACTTTGGCGCCCACTGGTGACAGTATCAGAAACTCCATCAAAAATCCCACACGATAGTTTATGTGGTGGGATTTTTCAATGGATGATTTTTACTCTACATGCTTAAACCTGCAGTAGGCAGAATATTTTGGTAAACAAATTCATAGGTCATTTCAGAGAGAGAGCGTTCCTATTGGTTGTGCTCTGGCTGCTGGGCGGTGCTTAGTATTTCCTCAACATATCTCAACATGGCTGCCGGGGTCACAAACTTTCTCATTTTACAGCTAAACAGTACACTACAAGAGGATTCTGAAAACATTTTATGTGAGAAATAGACATTACAGTGACATAATATTGATTCATATTTGATCAGCGCTGCCTAGTTTGACCGTTTGATCAGAGTTTGTGAGTGATTGACATCCGCTCAGAGACGGCAAGGCTCCAGCTCGGCTCTGATTGGTTGTTTTCCTTCGGGCTGTGAAATCTTACAGATGCCATTAGAAGCACCAGAGGACACCAAAGAACATGATTTTATTCAGATTACCTGTCTCATGCACTACTTACAGGATATATTTTTCTATAGAAATTACTATTTAAAATCATATTTGCTCAAATTCTACCCATTCCAGCTTTAAATGATAAGACTGGTAATATTCTATATTTTTGTTATTGTTAATAAATCGCATTAAAAGACCAAAATCAACACAGTGTTACTCCATCTCTCAATACTTTCTGACTACTCTCTGGGGTTGTATATCATGTAATGTTACATAACCCTTTAAATTGGATGAAAACCAGAGGAACTGCCTCCTCCTCTGCTGCAGGACTCCTGTAAACTCTTCATTGAGTCTCCCAAGTGAAGGAACCTGCACATACAAGCATGCGGTTATGAGACAACTGGAATGTGCTGCAGACTCAGCGTGGCAACCGGCCAAATGGGTGTCGAGAAAAGAATCTGTTCAGCACATAGAGGAACAATAACCCCAAATCCTGCTTGTGAGAATCAA
>CAKALG010040279.1:21106-32740 GCA_916700815.1 Helicolenus hilgendorfi | reverse complement strand
TCTCTCTCTCTCTCTCTCTCTCTCTCTCTCTCTCTCTCTCCCTCTCTCTCTCTCTCCCTCTCTCTGGCTGCCTGTGCTGAGTGATTGACTACTGCCTTATACAAGCTGCCTCTCTCTCTCTCACTCTCTCTCCTTGCTTTTCACCCACTCAGCTGGATCACACCGAGAATGTGAGGAGAGAGAGAGAGAGAGACTGTGAGCAAAGAAAAGCTGATCTCAAAGGAGCCACAAGGCTGTGTTTAGCATTACACACACACACACACACACACAAACACACACATTCACACATGTAGGAGGGCTGCAACCCTGCACCGGTCCCCCTCCTCTGTTAAACCAATGGACTTCCTCTAGGATATGCTACTAACTGGCCTTGTGGACTGAGGGTGAGATATTCAAAAGCGAGCAATCCAATTTTTTTAATCACCTTGAATCCACCTCCACTCCAAAGCCCTCCGAAGCCAAGAGTTGAGCCCAGAAAAGAGTCCTCTATGTCAGTTGGTGCTGCGGCTAACTCACAACAACACTGCTCTCCAAACACCAATCAGAGTAAAACTAATAATAACGCAATATCTTTCTACTGTCAGAGATACAAAGTAAAGACCAAGTAGCCTACAGGTGCAATGACCATAAACTAGCCGTCGAAATAGGAAGACACAAAATATCCTGGCAACCTAGAGAAAACAGAATATGTGGGCACTGTTGGACAGGTGAGGCTGGTGAGACGTCGCCATCTTGGTTCCTGGTCATGGCCATCTTGGTTTTTTGCAACCAGAAGAAGTGTCACAAGAGGGTGGAGCAAAGTACAACCGAACGCTGAATAAGACATTTTTAGGTGACCAAAATACATTTAACTTTCACAAACTGCAAACACACTGTGAAAGGGTTAAAGTTGTAATGCGAAAACACGGACAACGCTGTGGTAGCGACCTGTCAATCACAAGGTAGCCACGCCCTAAAGCATATCCTGCTTTATGGGCTACTCTACTCTTAATGGTACCATAAAAAATGAGACCATGAACTTGTGTTTACAATGTTTACTGAGGTAATAAATCAAGTGAGAAGTAGGCTCATTTTCTCATAGACTTCTATACAATCAGACTTCTTTTAGCAACAAGAGGAGTCGCCCCATGCTGGCTATTAGAAAGAATACAAGTTTAAGGCACTTCTGGCATTGGCTTCACTTTTCAGAACCAGAGGTTGCTGCCTGCTAAACATAAACCATTCATCAGCACACCCAGATTGCCACCCAGATTGGGCATCTGGGTGGCAAAGTACTTACCCACCAGGTAGTGTGTGTCTGGTGTCATGCTCCGAGCCATGGAGATGTAAATCTTAGCAGCTTTTGTTCCATAGCCTCGGTCCACTTCCAACATCTGCCTTTGATCGCTGCTTCAGTGGAAGATCTCTCCTTTGTTATTAGGCCTTGAATGATGTTACCATGCATGTTGCATGTGACACTTGTGGTTTCACAAGGTTTTCTAAACAGCTTGCTACCCATCATCTGGACTGCATCACTTTTATAGTCGTGTAAGAGGTGGAACCAACAACTTTTACAGGGATATTTTCTGTACCACTACTTTTTAGCCACGCTAGCGGCGAGGTCCACCACTTTGGTCCAGACTGAAACCTCTTAATAGCTGTAAGATGGATTGCAATGACATTTTGTACAGAGGTTAATGGTCCCCAGATGATGAGTATTAGTGACTTTGGTGACCCCATGATTTTGCCTATTGCACCAACATGAGGATACTCCAGTGACGTTCCAATACTTTACTTTGGTATATGACCAAATTTCTCGTGCCGTTTGGTTTCTTTGACATGTCTGTGATGACTCACGTTTGAGCTCCTGGTGTCTCGTTTGCGGTAAATCATGTGTAATTGTTTTTGCACAGCAGCTCATCTGTATATTTACAGAACTCCCACAGTGGCTTGACATTCTCTCTTACCACTTGTTACTAACATGAACCAGTCGGCCTCTCTGACACAAACCAGCTCCCCCACGAATAGTTTTGTCTACTAGTAAGGGGCATTCTGGGTAATTTTATGGAAGGGTAATCCCTGCTAATCAACATACTGCTGCATGCTTTGTCCTTCTCTTCTCTTCTCCTCTCCTCTCTTCTCTCCATCAACACTGAGTGAAACAGCTCCATATTAGGGCCACCATTCTGCGCTGGCTTAAATGGATTGTTTACTGCCAAACACTTCAAATGGCTCGAGGGCACTTACACCAGAACAACTGTTTTAAGTAAGTAGGAAGGGGCTGGGATGGAAACCCTGTGGGGCTTTTTTGCAAAGGCTATAAAACAGTCAATCTGTATGCTTAGCAGCGGATGGTTGACATATAGCAATCCAACCCTCCCTAAAGCGTGCAAGCACCTACACATCTGTAAGGCATGGACACTCAACAAGAATGCAGAATAACATCCAAGTAAGCTGCATTTTCTCTATCAAACCCGACCTCATGCATGTGCCTGAGTGTGTGTGTGTGTTTGTGTGTACGTTCCGGCCCACGGATAAAGGCTGTTCCTGTGCCAGGCCAGCTGTAGTGCCAGTGGGGAGATGAAGGATGAGCGCCTTGTTAAAACGCTTCAAACACATTCTTCAAAGAGCCAGGTCCACTTCTGAAACCAATGCATCCCTTTTAAGACACGTTTACAGCCTCTGTGTACTATATACATATCTAAATAAATCTGCGATGACAGCCCGATGTGTGAACATGTTTAATTTTATCAGATAAGGGACTTTCAAGGTGTGTTTATCCTTTGTTATATCTTTAAAGAATCCACTAGATGAAACATCAAAAAAATCTGAAGCCAGTCTCTACAAGTTGCTAATGAATGGAATCACGGTGGCTCCCTGGGAGGTAGGAAATCCATCTAAATGCCATTATAATTTATTCTAATTGTATGCTTTGGAGACAGTTTGGCAGTTTAGGTAATGTAAACATGAGAAACTGCCCTCTCATTAGGCTCAAGCTGCATTTCCTCCATTTGCAGCCTTCGCCACAGGGAAAACATGTTGTGAGTGGTGGCTGCTGTGCTTTCCTGCCCCAAGAGTCAAAGAATGATTCCCTAAATCATGTTGGAAAAATGTCAAACTTCTTTATTCCTTTAGTCTCTAGTTTTCAGACCAAGTGTGTAAGTCTGATGTCAGATGTGGCATTGTTTCCAGACGCAGCAGGCAGCTCATTTTATCAGACAAAAGCTCTATAAAAATCAACTATACCCAGCACTCAACAGCAGGCAGACAAAGTAAACAACTAGTTGGTGGAGCATTTAGCAGCTAAAGAGCCAGATATTTCCCTCAAGAGTTGATGGAGACCAAGCCAAAGCTACAAGAAGAGTAAATATTAGACTCATCAAGTGGACAGAATGAATGTTTTTGTTGCTCTGTGTCTGCTGGATGTGTAAAAAGGCACAAACAAAGGTCACAATATCAATTTGAACGGTGATAATATGTAAATGTTATGTTAACAACTTGATTCTGTTGCCACCTACTGGCCAAAAAGTCAATTACAGCTGATTTAAAGTCACATTAAAGGTAGAGTTGGTAAAAATTTTAGAATTTGTTTTATGTTATATTAGTTGGAATTCTCTTGAAAGCAATTAATAAATCAAATTTTCCGGTATCTGTGGCCGTCGCAGGACTGTAATAAACCCATGTAATGTGCACACTCTGCCCTTTGTTGACACGGAGGGAGCTGTGCAAAATCTCAACATTTTTTTATAATTGTCTCAAATGCAATGGAGTTGCATTATGGGTAATGTAGGCACCAGGTTTTGATGAGGAAGAATCCCTGCAATAAAAAAAATATCATTATCTCTGGTTCTGCTGCATCGATTTTGATCTTTTGTGTCCGTCCATTCTGAGTCCAACAATGTTAAAGGAGTTCAATGCTAAATCGTTGGAGAACTCTTCTCTCCTCTGGGTGGATATGAGAGGTTTTCATTTATTATATCAGCTATGGGACACTATTTGATCCGGCATATAGCCTACATGTTTTGTCAATTAACTCAGCTTCTCTCCGACTTCTTTGTCTCTGTTTTATTGCCTCTCTTTGTTTGAGAGACAGACAGACAAGCAGAACGGTTCCCAGTCTGTGTCCCATGCTTCTCTACCTGGCCACAATCCACGACAGACTGGAAACGCTTTGGAACAACACATGTACACACAAACGCAGCCGTACGGATGCAACTATTTAGACAAACCAGATGACCCCGTATCTCCATCTGGTGGGGCTATAAACTTAGATCCTATCTAATCAAAGCCCCGAACACTGAATCCCTCCTGTTAAAGTCCGCTGATTGAGTCCACGCTCTGCAGGTAATCGCTCACTTCAAAGACAACAAGCATTAATCACTCATTAAATAAGGAAACCATGTCATCTTCTTCTTTTCCCTTCTTTATTTTCTCAGTCTTTTTCTTAGCACTATGATTTTCTCACTGTTTATCTATCTCATACTTCTTGCTGTGCATGTGTGTGTCCTCCCCCCCCTTTTTCAACTCCTTTTTGGTGATTTATTAGTTTTGCATAATTTCTTTCTCCAACACTTCCTCCCTTCCTCTCTTTCTTATTTTCTTCTCTGCTTCGCTGTGCCAGAAGAACGGCTAGACGTTACGTATAGGACAACTGGAATAAAAGTTTATGTTGAGTGTCATGTTATGCTGAAAAATCACTATGTATTACTAATACAAATAATCTTGCAATTATGCATAATCCCTATGGAAAATACGTCCGGAATGTATCTGACAAATAAAGAAAGATGAAAAAGGAAAAAAGAAAGAAAGCATGAAGAGAAATAAATAAAATTAATCGTCTTCGTATCTGCAGGATCAATTATGTGACCCATAATAAATGTGGCTGTCTGTCACAATCTGTTTCTGGGTGTCATGTTGGATTAAAGGATCATAACATTAGACAAATGAAGGCTGGATGTAGAAAGAATAAATAGAGTGAGACATTAAAATATGTGCCAAAAAAGAGAATAACACGTCTGTCTGTACTTCATTTCACTGTGATGACTACAAAAATATCGTAACTGTGTGTTTAGAGTAATTGCTGCCATTAATCCAGGCTAACAGGAGGGTGGAAATGCGACTATTTGGATACATGATTATTATCATCTGTTGCGGTCACAATTTATGAGCCTAAGTGCCAAGACTGATAAATGAATCCCATCATACTGTACTCTGTCATCTTTCTGTTATGCAACAAACTGTAATTATTTAATTTTATTTTGCCAGACAATATCAAGAGCGTATAAAATGGGTTATTTAAACGTACAAACATACAAACGTTTAAGCATCTTTCAGCTCGTTGTTTTGGTTTTACAGCCCACCACTAACAGCAACTGTTTTGGTTCACTCTCATCACTCTCATCTGGGTTGTTAAGTGAAAAAGCTTTCATAAAACCAACTATAGGCTACCTGCCCAGCACCAAATGCCAAAGAAGACCATATTAGCAACTAGCTTGTGAATATAAGTGCAGCATTTAGCGGCTAAAGAGCCTGATATTTCCCTCAGGAGTTGGTGGAGACCAAAACTGAGCTAAAAGGAGAGTGATTATTGGACAGGTGGCCAAACACATGACTCCAACTGAATGATAATGTTGCTGATACCTGCTGTTCTTCTAATGTTTGCTATGTGAACTTATAGGGTGATCGCTTACACATTTTTTCCCCAAGTATACTTCATGTAGTAGCTATACTAATATCATTGTACTAGTAATATATTTGTAAGTGTACTACTTCTTGGGACTAAATTGGCGCACTTTTTAGTTTATAAAAGTATACTTTTAAAATGTGCTTTAAGTGTAAGAACATCCTAATCTTTGAGTACAAACTAGTTTACTTCTAAGTTGTATTTTGTAAAGCAACTATAATATGAAGTGAACTATACTACAAGTGAACTTATAGGTATACTGTTAGTTTACTTATTTAGTACTTAGTTATATACTTATAGTCCACTTTTTGATTAATAAAAGTACACTTTAAAGAATACTCTGTTAACTAATAATAGTAATAGTAGCAATAGTTTTAACATGTAAGTTTTATTTAACCTATAGTACTTACCCAATGATTTATGCATTACGAAAAGAGACTTGCTCTTTTGACTTGACGTTTTGTGATGAGATTAAATAAAATGTATTTTTCTCGCATGCCTCGAGGGTGAACGGAGAATGTAAAAATGTAGAAAATTAAATTACATTTGTATCAAAACATACGTTTACAAACTCTCACACACTCTAATAGACTACTCTATCAAAAAGTAAGCATAATCCAAGTATACTTAGACTTTTCTGTATACTTGTCAGTATAAGCCAAGTCTACTTAAGTATAATTTTGTTAAGTATATCTCTGATAAGTACATCAAAAGTATAGTAAAAGCATACACTCTTATTTTAAGTTTAAAGGAAGTATACTAATAGCACACTTGAATACACTTCTTTTTGGTCAGTGTTGGGTTCTTCTGCTGCCCCCAAGTAGCCAAAAATAAAAATAAAAAATACCGTAACTACTGCTTTAAAGGATATTTAACATTAATGCCAAAAGCATTTCATACACAACGGTGTGCCTTATTATGAAATTCAAGAATACATCTTTTTCATATAGTATATCCAGTGACTGTATAGCAGGAGATCAAACAAACAAACCCCCTCACTCCCCTGTGTCAGGTTGACACAGCTTACAGTAATAAGTGCCAGACAGAAGATAATGGCTGTATTAATGACTGTCAAGTCAACAGTTATCATCCTGCTCTCTCTTGGCCCTAATGACCATATCCCATTTCAGAGTCATCACCATACTGCATAGCTCTTCTCCCGAATGTGACAAGATAACAGGACGGAGAGAGGATACGTTTGTCTGTGTCGTCAGGGACGTTCTTCTCTCTGAGGACCCAAAGTGATAATACGATGCCGAACAAGAACAAGCTTGTATTCACTGCAACAACTTTAGGGAGTATTTAGGGTGGAGAGGATCAAATGCTTACAAACTCTCCCCTGGGAACTACAATTTCACTCATCCTGCTTTTCTAAATTGACCTCCAGACTTGAACCAACAGCCTGCTGGTCAACATCATTCTTGTGTAACCCTTAGCAGACCTGACACAAGCCTAAATTAAAGTGCTATTAGCCCCGAGGCTTCTGCTCTCCTCTCCCCGTGTGGAGTGCAGAGTGAGGTCACCAAGACAAGTTATCCAGCACCGGAAATATCCTCTGCCAAGCAAACATTAGTCCAAGGAAGCACCATGTTTTCAGTGGCTGGAAGAAAATAGAGATGTATTCATGTTAAACTCATTTGCATAGAGGGTTTGGCTGCTTCTGGGACTTTGTGTTGAGCTGTTAGTGTCCAGCTAGAAGGAGTTTGCAACATGACAGGTGTGGAACCATTTCAAGGATTATGTGATCAGTTTATGACTGTCAGAAAAACAAACACATTTCTGATTTCTATGACTTTTTTTTACAAATGTGTCATTGGAGAATAAACACTATTTGGTGTTCCTTTTCATCTATGTTTTATAACTGGGTTTCAAAAAGAAAAAATAAGATAAAATGTTTCTCGGCTGGGTTTCGTCGTTAAATATTCTTCATAAATAAGAAATGGAGTTTTTAATGAGTAAAATGTGGTCTTTGTGCAATCAAGGCCAATTCCTGAATTGCTTAAATATGCTGAAAGAAATGTCAATGTGGTTTATTTTTTAATGTGACGGCTGCAATAAATGGTTTTATTAACTAGAAGTGTGGTTGAGGGTTCAAAGACTCAACGTTGTGTGTTAAATATGGAAATATTACTTACCTTATGTGTAGGGAATCATTTTTTGGGGGGGGTTCTATGTATGTTCTGTATAAAAGACCAGAAAATGCATTGTCTGAATAAGAAGTCTAGAAAATTGAACACTTCTAAATGAACGTAAAAGATGAAAAGACATGGACATTTTCCATAGAGATATTTTTTGAGAGCAGAGAAAGTATGCACGTTGAATCCAACAAAAACACATTTGCACATGCTGTTCTGCGTTACTACTTTGTCCTCTCTCTCTTACATCTGTCAAAATAAAATAAAAAATTCTGTATTTAATTACTCTAACAAAACTGAAAAATACATCCAGCATATTTGTATTCCCCTTTCAAAAATGCATATTGCATGCAATGTTTGCACATAGATTGCAAATGGTAGCGGTTCACAAATGATTGTCACTCACAAACTGAAGATACATTTACTAGTTCTACAGGGCTCTTGCAGGCTCATGGATGGATTACAAGTATGGTGTTTGATTAATTATATGTGCCAAATGTAACATGGGAGCAAATGATCGCAATTTACAAATGGCAGTTATCATTTCTTAATGTTTCTAGGTAGGGCTGTAAAGCTCTTTGATGCTGTAAAGACTTTGAATCAATTGTAATGTGAAATGGTTGCCAAATGTGATGATCCAACTGAGAATCAACACCCAACTTTTTAAAGCGCAGTGTTAACAGGTGGTGAAGAAAGTGTACTGTGTTCGCCAATTTCTGTAACTTCCAGAAAATCTGATAATAACGCCAACTCTACGCAGCTATTGGCCAGGTATGCAGAGCTGCGAAGGTATCCAAGATTTGAACTTCTCTTTTCTGAACTAGTTAATTTGGAGCATACTCCAGCATTGGCACAGTTTACTGATTTGCACAGCTGTCAAAGGTTTTCCTGGTTCCGTCCATTAACTCAAACATTCTGGTTATTTCTGCAGCTCTGCCTCAAAGAATGTGTGAACCCCAATGTCCTATCACCCCATATTACTTTATTGCACTGCTGCATACAGAGTAAATCCACATGACAGCATCCTGGAAAGTAACATCTTGGCAGTTACTTCCAAGCATAATTGCTCTGACTGAGGAATCTTTGCCCTCTTTGGTCCGCTGCGGGAGGATGATGTATTCTTTAGGCATTGGAGTCTGTATGGAGAATATCAGGAGTGGATTGTTTTAAATTAGATGTGAAAAAAGCTTTCCAATACCTCAAGTTTGTCATCCAAGAAACCCATACTGGGTCAATTTAGTGTTCTCCTAAATGCATCCAAAACTAATTTTATTCCCCCATACGGAAATGTAATATATGACCTATATATTCCTAAGAGTGATGTTGCCTTATCAGGTAAGGTGATATATCACATTTATACATCGTACATACGTGCTTTCTGATGAAATGGCCCCGTCCATGACAGGAATCATCCATGAAATGGAAATCTTCAATTTGGCCCATACAAAGAGTCAATTTAATTTAACTAATGACAAATTATCAGTTGTGTTACAGTGAAGCTCAAGTAGTAGAAACCTTGTGACCCATGAGGGGGAGGATGACCAAAGAAGAAGTGATTGTGTGTTGGGCTCTGATCGCTGCCAAAACATGCTTCTCATGCTAATCCTCCTGTATAGATGCTATAAGAGCCTTGATGGTGTTCCTCAGGGTTCAATGCTGGGTACATTATTATTCTGATGTTTTTGTTTTTTAATATATGTACTGTATGTTTTAGGTGTTAGTGCATTTAGAAACCCTTGTGTAGTCTGGCTGACTAGTGGTGCAATCTTGTTTTTCCACCAGCCGATGTTATATTTGAGGCACGTTGCTGAAATCAAGTCTTCAAAGGGACGATCATGCTTTTATTTTGGCAAAACATGCTTTGTTCTCTCAGTTGTTTGTGTCTACTTAGTTTCTGTCTTTATTTCAGGCTCAATATGAACTCATGCTGCTCTTCACTGGTGAGTTTTTAAATTAAATTTAAGATTTTATTACATTCAATTAGAACTAATTTACTCAGGCTCCTAGTTATTTAATTCATATTTGCCATGCGCCATCTGGATTTAGGCTATCCTCCAATAAATACGTTAACTTTGTTATATTTTTGGCTGAGAAGGTGTGCAAAACGTTTGATGTGTTTTCCTTGATCTACTTGTGCTTCCATTTGGAAGTAATGCCATAGGAGCTTTGCTACCTACTGTCAACATTACCAGTACTTTTCCATTTCACTTTCAATCCATACAAACCACTATGTGCTTTGGTTTTACCCCATTTTCCAACCCCAATCTCTTCTCAGAGCCATGCTGCTTGCTCAAGCTTTGATACACATCTCCGTTGCCTCAACAAGTTGGTTATGATTCATCGGCGCTGACTTCTGCTGGACTGAAATTAAAGAATGCATTAAATCAGAACGACCAGGTGTCACCATAATCACAGATTATGTACAAACACAATGCAAGCCTTGGCCTGCTAATAACAGACTAAACTCAGATCTCTCTCTTGCTTATATTTTGTGGTATGTCACTGCCCTGGGGAACCAAAATGATTTGTTGTTAAAATGATCTTGCATGTCATTCTGTATATTTTCCAGAGATCAGTGAGCAGTATTGTGTGTGTGTGTGTAGCACACATCCACACACACACACACGTACACACACAAGCTAAGCTTCTGGAAATAAGCAGTCATAATCATTTGCAAATGTAACAAGCTTTTGTGTGATATCAACGCTATCGTTTTTGGAGTAAAAACATTTAATATTTTGCAAATTAGTAATGCCTGTTTATGGAAAACGGAGCATGACTAACATTGGAGGATGTTTCTAAGGAATCTAATACTGTATACAGGAAGGCAATGAGAGAAAGAAAAGAACAATTTCTGTGATTTTCATGTCTTTTTTTGCATGAAACCGTATTTGTTAATTAAGAATAAAAATATTGTCTATACTCATGGTGCAACACGTAGACTATGGAGCAATATTTAGCTTTGAAATGATAACATACTAATTTGAGCTCCTCTTTCTCAAAGCATAGAGCCTGTTTGCACAGCTGTGTCAGATGTGAGGGGCCGTGGATGAGTTGATGTAATATTAAAACGGATGCTGCAGCTGCAACCTCAAATCTTATTACAAGTAGAAACTTAATTAAGTCGAGTAGTTTCAGCTTGCTGAGGAGGACGTTGTTTGGGGATTCACCTGATTTAATATCTGTTAATACATTGTGGACTCTGTGCTGAAACACACTTGTGCATTTTTAAAAACATGGTGATCAAGATCAAGTTGGCCAAAGGTAGAGCCAGTTAGACTGTTATCAGGTCATTAAAACCTCGTCGGTGGCTATAAGCCTCATACATGTGGTTCAGAAGGGACCTGCTACCCCCACTAGTAGATTTTATCATTGATTCATATGAGCGATCACTGAAAGAAGGAATAAAAGCAGACAACAGCGACCTCTAAAGAAGTTGTAATCACTGTGACGTCACCCATTGGTTTGTGGACTGCCGTTTTGAAGCCTTGAGTTCGGCATTTTGGCCGTCGCCATCTTGGTATCTGGCCGTCAACGTGTTGTTTTTTTGCAACCAGAAGTGACACGAGAGGGTGGGGCTAAGCACAACCCAATGCTGAATAAGACGTTTTCAGGCAACCAAAAAGGTTATAATTAACTTTCATGAACTGAAAACACACTGTGAAAGGATTGACCATCACAAGGTAGCCTGGCCTTAAAGCATACCCTGCTAAATTGTATGTTTTACTCTAAATGGGAGCATAATTTACTAAATGAACATCATGCTGTATTGAAGAAGATTTGAAACTAGCGATTGAGACCATAAACTCATGTTTACAATGTTTACTGAGGTAATAA
>CAKALG010040279.1:0-21086 GCA_916700815.1 Helicolenus hilgendorfi | reverse complement strand
AGTTGGCCAAAGGTAGAGCCAGTTAGACTGTTATCAGGTCATTAAAGCCTTGTCGGTGGTTATAAGCCTCATACATGTGGTTCAGAAGGGACCTGCTACCCCTACTAGTAGGTTTTATCATTGATTCATATGAACGATCACTGAAAGAAGGAATAAAAGCAAACAGCGACCTCTAAGGAAGTTGTATTCACCGTGACGTCACCCATTGGTTTGTGGACTGCCGTTTTGCAGCATTTTGGCCGTCGCCATCTTGGTATCTGGCCGTCACTATGTTGTTTTTTTCAACCAGAAGTGACACGAGAGGGTGGGGCTAAGCACAACCCAATGCTGAATAAGACATTTTCAGGCAACCAAAAAGGTTATAATTAATTTTCGTGAACTGAAAACACACTGTGAAAGGGTTAAAGTTCTAAGACGAAAACATGGATAACTCCCAGACCAGACAACGCTGTAGTAGCGACCTGTTAATCACAAGGTGGTCACGCCCTAAAGCATACCCTGCTAAATTGTATGTTTTACTCTAAATGGGACCATAATTTACTAAATGAACATCATGCTGTATTGAAGAAGATTTGAAACTAGCGATTGAGACCATAAACTCATGTTTACAATGTTTACTGAGGTAATAAATCAAGTGAGAAGTAGGCTCATTTTCTCATAGACTTCTTTACAATCAGACTTCTTTTCGCAACCAGAGGAGTCGCCTCCTGCTGGCTGTTAGAAAGAATGCAAGTTGAAGGCACTTCAGCATTGGCTTCACTTTTCAGACTCACTGTAAGGTTTCATTCAGTTTTACAATGTGTTAAAACGGGTTGCTTTTTAGTTTCACTTTCACTTTTGCAATGTAGTAGGTGTAGCAGGCCCCTACTGACCCATATCTATGAGGCTTATAACACAATATGGACATGATACACATTAAACAGCAAGGTTGTGTTAAGTTTGTAGGAGTCTTTCACTTTAAGCAATATTTTCATGTTATCTATTTAATAGCAGAATGTGTATTCTCAAGGCAACAAATGGAGGCCTTATTTCAGTGAAAACTCTTTAGTGACTACTTTTCATTTTAATCACAAGGAGAAATCCATCTCTAACCTCTTGTAAAAATAGACATTAACTTCTTGTGAAAATAGACATCAATCTCACAATGTATCTACACTTGAGGTGTAGCATGAGTAGCAGCTTCAGTCCTCCAAGTCTACACAGGATGCATTCAGGCACAGTGTCGAGCGTAGGTCACCCGTGTTTCGGACGACTGAAAACCACGGCTGAAACACTTTCTGCGCAGACAGTCAGAGCAGTTAAACAGATGTTTCTTTTAACATCTGTTTAACTGCATGTTTCTTTAATTGGACTTTTTATTGAGGTTCTGACTTTCTCTCTCAAGCTGCAATCTGTGATTTTAATAGGACGACAGCGCCATAAACCTCAGCTGCTAAATGAAGGCTGTGGTGTGTCACAGTGCTCAGATGCCGTGCCACTCTGTGGGCCATTTATTAATGTCGCCAGCTGTTTATAGCAGCTGTCACATAGTAGGGCATAAACACACACACTCACAAAAAACTTGTGCTCTCTTCTTTTGATAGTGACCTTAAGCCTGACAACGAACTTCCCCTTACCGTACTTAAGTTTTCGTTACCTAACCAGAACTGTAGTTGACATGCTTGGATACTGTTGGAAGTATTCATTGAACCATTGGCAGTGATCACTGAGAATATTTTCCATTGACTGTAATTATCCGATGCCAATGTTCCATTTGGCAAGTGGGTACTTAACACTCTTCTAATCATTCATCACTGCAGTAAAGACAAGCGTGAAATAACTTAATTTTTAATGTAGAACTACTCGCAGCAGCTGAATAATGACTGGGTTGTCAGACTGCGACAGAGTGAGTAAGTAAATTGATCACATTTTCTGTGAGCTTGTCAGTATGAAGCCAAACTGGATGCTTCAGCTCATTCCATGGAAGACATAAAATATTACTGTACAAGATCCTCCTTCTAATCCGCAGTCCTCTACCAAAACCTTCTTACTCCACCCACATCCCTTCTCTCCATCTGTGCCAACTCATCCCCTACTCCTTTATCCAATCTAAGTTTTCCATTAGCACAGCCCATAATACGTGTAATCTACTCAGATAGCTCTTTCTTTAACCTTTTTGTCAGTCTCATCCTTTTTGTGAGCTTCCGTCTTGTCCTCCTCTTTTTCCTCTGTATTTTTTCCTTCTCACCTTCCAGAACCCCTTTCGCATTTCATCCTCCACCTTTTTCTTCTGATTTCCTTACAAATTTACTTCTAGTCCAGTTTTACTGGGGGAAGGCGGGGGGCAGGCTGTGGTCAGTGTTTTTGTCAGAGGGGCACATTTGACCCGGGACAAAAGAGACAAGAAAGTGTTCAAACAAATTTAATTAAATTACAATATTGAAATCAAACTAAAACTAGGGCTGTCAAAGTTGACGTGATAATAACGCGTTATTGCAAATAAAGTAAAAGTAAAACATTTTTTTTTTTAACGCATTAACGCAACTTGCGATTTTTGCGAATGAGGTTAAATAACGCTCCAAACTTACACTAAATTGTGGCGAGGAAAAACTGGCATAACCATTTTCAAAGGGGTCCCTTGACCTCTGACCTCAAGATATGTGAATGAAAATGGGTTCTGTGGTTTCCCACGAGTCTCCCCTTTACAGACATGCCCACTTTAAGATAATCACATGCAGTTTGGGGCAAGTCATAGTCAAGTCAGCATACTGACAAACTGACAGCTGTTGTTGCCTGTTGGGCTTGAGCTTGCTATGTTATGATTTGAACGTATTTTTATGCTAAATGCAGTACCTGTGAGGGTTTCTGGACAATATTTGTCATTGTTTTGTGTTGTTAATTGATTTCCAATAATAAATATATACATACATTTGCATAAAGCAAGCATATTTGCCCACTCCCATGTTGATACTTCTCCCTTTAAGGTACATTTTGAACAGATAAAAAACGTTTGATTCATTTGCGATTCATTTGCTAAATGAAACACATTTCTGTTAGCTTCAGCTCAAGTTACAGCACATTCTTTGCCACAACACTTCTTTATAAGGCTCAATGAATTTCCAATAGACCAGCAAAAAGGAAAGCAAAGGGGATTACTTCTTTGGCAGAATGAGAAATCACATTTTCACAGAAACAGAAGGGACAGTAGCAAATTCTCTGCATCTAAAACTGTTGGCACTAACTATAAAAATAGTACATTAAACCATAAAAAGTCAAACATTGTACAGTAAATTAAGTTACAGCACATTCTTTGCTGCAACACTTCTCTATACGGCTCAATGAACAGTCATCTGTACTTTCCTTTCTAGGATTTCATATTGCAGTAACTGTTCCTGCTTCTTCTCCTCCTTAGCCTCCATCAGATCTTTATTGGTGGCCTCCTCCTCCTCCTCCTCCTTGTCTTCCTCTGCATTGGGGAGCTCTTCTCTCATGCGCTGCTCCTCCAGCACTTCTATCTCACATGTTGGACCTCACTCTTCACTCTCCTCTTGCTTCTCATTCTCCAAGTAGAGTTCAAACTCCTCTATCGTCTCATGGAGGATCTCAGTGGCCTCATCCTTATTCTGCAGCTCCTCTTTGAGCGGCTCCAGCAGGTTTTTAGCATCCTTCAGCTCGTCTCTGGCCTGCCGCGTCTCACCCAACAGTGACAGCAAGAAGCTTCTCTAAACTCTTCCAATTTCTGCCAATCACGTTTTAACCGCCGCTGCTATTTTTCCAGGTCCAGCTGAGAGACCTCCAGGATACCTCTGTTCATTAAGTCAATATAGACGAGCCTCATCTGGGCCCACTCAGCGTCCAGATACTGGCACTTCTCCAGCGCCTTGACAGAATCTGCCAACATCTCATTGATTAAGGAAACCAATTAAGCAGGTCAGAGTAGGTCAGAACTACATATACTGAACTATGTGTGTGTGAATATGTGTTTTTCTTTTTTGTAAAAACTCCTTTAGCCTGTCACAAATTCCCTTAAATATCTTCCCTTTGTTTGCAAGAGCTCCTAACTCTAACTCTAACCCTGCTTTTCCGATTTATTGTTTTTCTCTCTCTCCAGTAAATCTTCTTCCAGACATACAGCATATAGTAACATTCCTGCTACCACACACACATAAATACACACAGACGTCTATGACAGAAAGTCCCTTGATAGTCCTTTACATAATTCCATAGTGAGGCAAACAAATCTCCCTTGTTTCATGTTGACTAAAAAGCATCCTCTTTGTGCTGTTTTTAAATCTCGGTCCAAGACGAGTGATTTATGGTGATCTGTACAGTGCATCACAAGAGTGTGTGTTTATGTGTGTCTGAAATGAAATACGTTGATTGTGTGTCTAGAGATGATTTACCGTCACGGGTAACGTCTCATTGGAACATCTGCTTTCCAGCACAGACAAGTTACAGCGTGATAATGATATGTATGTGTATATGCGTGTGTGTGTGTGTGTGTGTGTGTGACCCTGAAGAGGCGCCTTGTCTGACTGCTTTGTCTTTAAAGGAACATTGTTGTTTACAGTCTCTCTGATCGTGTGACCGCTCATGTTTCCTGTTCTGTTCTACTCCATGTTATGGCTCAAACACCCTCAAGGCACCTCCAGGTCACTGGACCTATAGAGTCTATTCAAATTGGAACCGTTGTTTATTGCAACATATCCTCACGCAACGGTTTGTATGATATCTTACGAAAAGTTATTCCTAATTTTTCATGCATTTTCATACGAATGTCCAGCAACAGGTGCCAATTTTCGCTCGTTACATGCATACAGTCTTTTCAAAATGAACTTCCGTCTTCGCAGGAAACAACTTGGATAGGTTTAGGCAACAAACCTACTTGGTTAGGTTTAGCAAAAGATCACAGTTTTGGTTTAAATAACTACGCTTTAGGAGAAGGTTGTGGAAGTGGCATTACTGAAGTACGGGAGTTACGTGACAAATAAGTTTTGTGTCACGCCACTTCCGTGTTTTAGCCCAAACACTGACTTGTGTGACTCACATGGGATACGAACAAAGGTTTTCTGGACAAAAGTTCAGTGTTTTTTGATGCATATACTTTTCGTGAGTATAGCTACAAACAGTGCATGAGAACAGCCTGTTAATTTACACATGGCCATCCAAAAGGTGTTCATTCATCACATGTGTATTATGAAAGATACAACTGGTTAACTATATTTGGCTCCTGTTTTCTCAGGTTGACCAAAGTCCAACTAGCCTTAATTCACTGGAACTACTCCCCTCTGTGTTCAACTGGTGCTAGGAAGCCAAAACAGCAGGAGGACTTGAAAGGGCTCTTTGTAGCAGGGAAAATTCACAATCCTTTTTACAGTAATACAGTGTATACGTGCCTCCATATTCGTGGTCCATCAAAGACACCACAGGAGAGCAGCTGATGGGTCAAAGGATGTAATGATGTCAACTCGCGGGTTTCCATGCTTTATTGATGGAAAGCAGTACAAAGAGAAACAAAGAGAGACAGACCTAGAGGACTGAAGGGAAGGAAACTACAGTTGGTTTTGTTTTGCAAACATCATTGAGTAAAACAATATATGTAAAGCTCGAACAAGTAGGGCAAAGGCAGATTTTTCAAGAACAGGTTGGTTTAAATGTGTAGCAGTAGTTGAACAATGTAAATCATACTGTATGTGTCCAGCTCTATTATGGACACTACCACTGTATTCAGCTTTATAGGGTTGCAAACCAAAAGGTCTGTCAGCTAAACCTGATTCTATAAAGTCCATTATATGAAAATACAGGCCAAAAAATGAAGAGAAACCTCAATAAAAAATTCCTGGGAACGAAAAGTTGGATCTTCTTACAGACTATCTGCGCTATAAAGAATAACAGTTTTACACAGATCATAGAAATGTGTCCCACGGTCTCAAGAAGTTACCAATTCAGCGAGTGTTTTCATCGAAATTCAAGTCTGGCTATGTTTAATTGAGTTTGTGAAGACACAGAAACACATGTGCAAACAGTGAAATTTTATAACCTCTGGAAGTCTGGTCACAGAGAACAATATTCAGCAGATTAAACTACTACATCTGCTCCAGTAGAACAGTTAAATAAGGATAATATTCATGGAAGAGGACTGCAATTTTATAACTTTGAGACTCAAATTACAGTCGTAAGATTTACATTTTTGAGTTTAGTTTCACAGAGTTTGGGGTGGTGGTACTAACTAAGATAAACTGGACAGTAGAGAGGGAATAAAACTGGGAATAAAACTGGAAAAAGAGTGTATATTGCCAAATACGAGTGCATGTTTAACAGGCATTCTATATATTTTATAAGTGTAATATTAGGAATTTTATCATCAAGAAAGCAGTGCCACATTTTGTTTTTAGGCATAATTACAGCACATAAATTGGCTTCCATACTGCCCGTTACATTGTGTACTGTACTCAAATGGACTCTACAAGCATTTTGTGCGCGTGTATGCATGCATGGTGAATTGCACAGCCATTACACACATGCTCAATAACTGGCCAACATCCCACAGAGCTGAATCAGGGTTCAAAGGTCACCGAGAGAGGCTGCAGATGACCCCATGGCTGCATATCTTCACCATGATCTCAATATCTGCTCATCCTCACTCATCTTCAATCACCAAGTGAGCACATGTGTTGACTTGTTGACTTGCTCACAAGATGAATGTCCAGTCATTAGCAGCTTTTCAACACCTTTTTTTAACTTTTCGTCTTAACTCTCGCTAGTTTGAGTCATCTGGTCCAGCTTGTGCCCCTGTTTAGTTTTTCATCACTTCATTTCACTATGGAGAGGTTTAAAGACCTCACTAAACTGGTCATTAATGGTGGAGTCTTGAAGATTTAACTACGTGTGGTCTAAACTATAATGGTTTAACTGAAACCCGGCAAACCGACTCACAGACAGAGTGAGTCATGACCTCTTTCAGCAGCAAACCCCGGTTACCGTACTCTTGCTGAAGTGGTCTCTGAATATGTAGATACACACAACTTTATTATGTTTATTGTCTCTTTTTATCTTCCTTAAACAGAGACTGTTTTCAAGAGAACCAGATTCCATTTCTTATGAATTTGGGATGTTTAAAGGAGCTTAATTGTCCTTTGGATGTTATTATTGTAGTTGCATATACCATCCCTCCCCCTCAGTCTGACTCTCTACTCTGTAATTTTGGTTTTGGGGTGTAGGCTTCTTCCTGAGCACTAAACAGAAAACCCTACATAGAAGCGGTTTTAGACTGTTTTTGACCATGGAGAGGGAAAAAAAACACACAAAATCAGTTGTGGGTATAATGCAATAAAAATGAACTGTGCCTTCTTCAAGATGGCATCAGCATCCATGGAAAATTGTAGTCTGTCTGTGTGGTTTGAAGATTTAGTATTTAGGACCTTTGTTGACCCTTCAAGCTCATTGTTTTGTTTTTTCTGACTCACAAATTTACAGTTTTGGTTCAGTCTCACAGGCCTCATCTGCATTATTTTCAGCCACAGCAGGTAACTGCAAAAAAGGTAAAAAATAAATAAATAATGATAATTAAAATTAAAATGAATTAATGAATGAATGAATGAATAAATAAATGGATAAATAAATAAATTCATTAAAAAATACTGTTAAAGAGGTAGATATTTTTCTCAGGAGTAGGTGGAGACCAAATCTGAGCAAAAAAACAAACAAATATTGAAATTATATTTGTCTGGTGGCCAAAAACATAACTCCAAATGATTGCTAATGTTGCTGCTTGTCAGCTAAATGTGTAAATAGGCAAATGTTTGCTAACAAATTCGCTATATCTACCGAAAAAATGATAATATGTCAATGTAGAGTTTAATAGTTGTTTCTGCTGCTCCTAAGTGCCCAAAAATCAGACATTGTTGCTTTAAAAAGTTTTAATCAGTCCTTGTTAATGGTCCAATAAAAATCTGAGGGCTATTTGATGCCGCTCTACTGAAAAACCACATATCCGTATGATTGCACTTAATAATAGGTATTACTGCATCACTGTGTGGCCACTGTGTGGAACACACAGAGATGTATTTCCATAATACTGAACACTAGTTTTCCAATGGGAAACATCAGACAATATGGGTTTTTAATGTGAGCCTAATATAGCCGCTCCAGAAATATAACTACCTCTGAGATGTTGCTGTTATCATTGATTAATGGTGACGAGCGTGTCTGCAAGTAAAAGAGAAAGACGGAATGAATCATGATGAGAACATGTGTATGTTCAAAGACACAGAAAACGGAGAGGAATGGAAGATGAAACAAAAGACTTTGAGAGATTTGGTAGAAACAGATCAAAATAGAAGAAGGACGGACAGAAACGGAGAAAGTGGGAGCTGGTTTGATTCGTGGATGTTCCGTAGACTTAACCATCTTAACCAGGGAGGGAGGCGTTTTCCAAGGATGTGGCTGTCTGTGGACTGTGGTCGGGATGAAAGGGAAGGAAGCCAGCCAGGCGGCCCTGGAGGATTCCTCCCTGGAGCTGTGGGGAACACGCACACATAAACACACACACACACACACACACACACACTCTCAAAGTGAACATGTATGTAAATGAGAGGCTATCCTCTAGATCTGGCGAACAGATGGAGTTAATCGTTTCCATCCCTCTCAACAGAAATCGACTTACACTACACAGACACACATCATAGAGTTTTTCTTTCTTTCTTTCTTTCTCCTCTCACCAGGCATTCCATTGTTACCTATAAACCAGGTTAATACCCTCAAGGATGGGTCAGCTACAGATATTTGTAAGTGATTAAATCTCCTCTGACGTGATGTAACATGCATTCAGGTCTCGGTTCTCCAATAACCGTTTTCTTTTATTTCTGACATGTAAAAAGAGAGATGCATATGATTCCTTTGCACTGAAACAATTTTTTTGTTTTATCTTTAAAACTTTCTGTTGTTTTTATGTATATCTTGGATTATATTGTTATCATAAGCATTGTTTTCCTCTACAACTCCCAAAGTTGGTATGTACAAGAGATAAAGTGAGACTTTTTTTTTTATTTTTAAGACGTTTCTACTAGGGCTGTCATATTTAATTGTGATTAATCGCATGATTGTCCATAGTTCATCGGGATTAATCGCAAATTAATGGGGCATTTTTATCCATTCAAAATATACCTTAAAGGGAGATTTGTATTTAATACTCTTATCAACATGGGAGTGGAAAAATACAAATATGCTGCTTTATGCAAATGTATGTATATATTTTTTATTGGAAATCAATTAACAACACAAAACAATGACAAATATTGTCCAGAAACCCTCACAGGTACTGCATTTAGCATAAAAAATATGCTCAAATCATAACATGGAAAAATGCAGCCCAACAGGCAACAACATCTGTCAGTGTGTCAGTGTGCTGACTTGACTATGACTTGCCCCAAAGTGCATGTGATTATCATAAAGTGGGCATGTCTGTAAAGGGGAGACTCGTGGGTAACCATAGACCCATTTTCATTCACATAGCTTGAGGTCAGAGGTCAAGGGTTCCCTTTGAAAATGGCCATACCAGTTTTTCCTCACCAAAATTTAGCCTAACTACTATGACATGGGTAGTACCAATGGATTCCTCAGGTTTTCTAGTCTCATATGATAGTATCTTCACTCTGAGCCCGCTACAACCTAAGTTATGTTAATGCATTCAAGAAATTAGTGGCGTTAAAACAAATTTGCATTAACGCGTTATTTTTGCGTTAACTTTGAGAGCCCTCGTTTCTACTTTATTAGATTGTGTCCAGTGGTGAGTGAAATTTATTTAGAAGACGAAAAGGATGAAGGACGACAAACAATAAAGATTTAATATCCTCTTCAGTTTGAAAAATGTGACATTGTGATGGTATACAGCTGAGTCAACCTTAGATATCGGACCAGCAATATTCTGGTGGAATGAAGGAATGGAGACCTTGCATCTGGGAAGTAAATCCTCTCTTTATAGATAAAGATCGAGGAGGAAAACAGTCCTGGCACAGCTGTAGAAATAGCCACAGTGCCACCTGGATTAGCTTTAATCCTGAACCAAACAAAAAGATGTTTATGTATCTTGAGTGCATCGCCGTGAGAATCAAGTCAAAGGGACTCATTGCTGCTGACAGATTGATTTGCTTTTGTAAAACAACCTGTACCGGTTTGTTTATTTCGATTCAACATTTAAACTCTCTTCGGTTGGACCTGCGTGACCCTTCTGAGGTACTCCAATATAACCCCCCAAATCCTTGAGCATGAAATCCATACAGGTTTGTGGGGGGGGCAGTAAAATAGATACAAGACTTTCCTCAGTGGAAACAGGAAGGTGGTGGTGATTTTACTCTAATCCCTCTGGACATTTGTAGGGTGTCCTTGGACGAATTCCACCTCAAAGGTCCTGGAGGGTCACATACCTGGAATCAATTACCTTTCTACACTACTAGAGCAAGCTTTACTTGCAAGTTTTCAGACTTTAAAGATACAAACAGAGTGTAATTTAATCTATAAAAAGTGTGTTTCTCTCTTGTTGTTAATCGTGTTTGCGACAGTAATCCCCTTTTGGGATGAAATCCACTTTCTTTACCACTCACGGCTCTACTTTGTTTCACTGGTTGCCATGCAAAAGCCATGTGAACAAAGACGACGATTCAGTGGGTTCCAGTAAACCATAATCAGACTGGGCAACTGAGGTGAAAAGCATTAGCTTAATTTGATTCCCGCCTTTCATTTAGCGTGGAGCTAAACTCCCCCAAATGATTCGTAATTATCTTTTAAAGAATGTTTTTTTCCGTAGATTATCTCCAGAATTAGGATTTATATATACGCTGGCTGTAAATAAAGTCAGTGTTTCAAGTGTCAAAAAGTCAGTTTGGCAGCAGAAGCATCCATTATGGAGACACAATGTGAAACACAAAAATACTGATGTGACCTGTACTGTAAAGGGTGTCAGTAAAGTGGCGTAATAAAAACTAATTGTAGCTGAAAAAGCTGTAGTAAGCCTCCACTTCCTCTCAGCTTATACAATACCTTATGCAAGTATATATGCAGCAGTTGGCAATTTGTTTCATTTTATTGGACATCAGCCTGCTGCATGTATGGACTAAACCGCAGATGATTAGTTACTTGTTTCGTGAGCAGCCCCGCGTGCATACTTTTGTTAGAAGTGTATAGGGCCTTGTGAATAACAAGGTCCTGCTCTGTAAAATAACAAGGAAGACCACATCAAAGGTAGAAGGAGGAGAGGAGGTCTTTTTAAAAGGTTTGGCTCACATGTCAGGGCAAAATACTGATAACATGGAGAAGATCAGTCTGTGACCGATGACTGCGAGAACAATTTGTTTCAATACTACTTCACGAAACGTAAACTTCTTAACCTTCATTGTCCTTTAAGCCTTTTCGTTTTTCTTTTCATAAATAATAAAGAATATCATAAAAAAATGGCCATAAAATAACATAAAATGAAAACATTTTCTTCCTGACTCCCTAAATGAGGAAAGGTATGAAAACATGACTTCATCTCAGAAGCCTGCACTGGCAAACCTCAACAATCAAAGGCTTCCAAAATCTAATGGCCAAAGAATTTGCACGTGCACAAACACACCATATCTAGACCGGGGTGTTGCTCTAATAGTGCTGAAAGGAATATCATCCTATAAATACACAGTGAAGCTGTCTAGCAGGTTGTAATTAACTTGAATGTTTTGACACCCAAACACAGAATGTACGGTACTGCACTGTACTATAGTAGTCCAGTATTATATAGTGCAAATGACAATTGTGTATCTGTTTGATGTGAAGCAGAAACAAGATATTAATACTTCTGATACTGTATATTACAAGTAGGGCTGTCAAAGTTAACGCGTTAATAACGCAAATTAGGTTGTAGCTGGCTCAGTTTTAGTAGTTTAGTAGTTGGTGTGATGAAGATACTGGTATCATATGAAACTAGAAAACATATAATACTAGCTTGTCGTGAAGCAGGTTAAATAACGCTCCAAACTAAATTTTGGCAAGGAAAAACTGGCATGGCCATTTTCAAAGGGGTCCCTTGACCTCTGACCTCAAGATATGTGAATGTAAATGGGTTCTATGGGTACCCACGAGTCTCCCCTTTACAGACATGCCCACTTTATGATAATCACATGCAGTTTGGGGAAAGTCATAGTCAAGTCAGCACACTGACACACTGACAGCTGTTGTTGTCTGTTGGGCTGCAGTTTGCCATGTTATGATTTGAGCATATTTTTTAGGCTAAATGCAGTACCTGTGAGGGTTTCTGAACAATATTTGTCATTGTTTTGTGTTAATTGATTTCCAGTTATAGATATATACACATATTTGCATAAAGCAGTATATTTTCCCACTCCCATGTTGATAAGAGTATTAAATACTTGACAAATCTCCCTTTAAGGTACATTTTGAACAGATGAAAAATGTGCGATTAATCATAAACAATCGTGCAATTAATTGCAATTAAATATTTTAATGGATTGACAGCCCTAATTACAATTTAAAGATCTGACACGACGCGACGAAGTGTGACATGATATGATGCAAAATGGCCCAACATGCTGTGATATTTTTTTCAGTCAAACAAAAGAATATCATTATGCAAATGCAGTCCAATACGATACAATACAACACATGTGTACTCATTCATTGGGTTCAAACTTCAAGTTATTGATGATTTAAACGCTCTTCAAAGATCAGGATTTGTTCCAAATGAGTCAAGCTATTCTTTAAAAAATGTGCACAGCTGTCGACGGCTCACACATATGGCTTTAGTTGACAACTCTTAGACACAAGGATACTGGAAACACAGACTCGGCTGTCCAGTACAGATGATTTTTTTTTTATGTGAGAACCATGGACAGTGAGTCAGAGGAGTCCAAGCTGGAGGGGGTCTTACAGATCTAGGCCTGCCCACTGACCCACTGTGGAACAATGATTATCCACCGAGGTCTGAACAATGACATCAGACTCGCAGTTTGCCAAAAGCAGTTCTCAATTCCTCAGTGATTTATGTTTTAGGTAGTCCACTAAACTCAGATTGGAAGATGCAAAATATGTATACAGTACGTTAACTCAACGGTATACGGAGTCCGATCCAGCAATGAGGAGTTGGATTAAGTTTCCTGTTTCCATCCCTCTGGCGAAATGGCTTAACGGTAATCATAACATCTCATACCGCTCTTGTTTTCTGTTGTATCTTTGAATAATAAGGTAAAGAGCTCTCAGAGACACAAATACTATTTTAGAAGTCAGAGCGAGTGTCAATAAAAAGCTGGTTTCAAGCTTTTAAGAGGCTTTAAACATCTGTTTATAAGCTGTCTCCAGACGCCTCGTCTGAAGGACAAAGTCTTTGACAAGAGAAATTGTAACAGTAGATTTTGTGCATGGAAAAAGAATACTGCATTGTGCGTGTATGTGTGTGTATGTGTGTGTGTTTTAATTAGGGCATTTAAAATGGTAAGATCACAATAGCTAACCTCACATGAAGGGGGGAGGTGCCTGGAGCTGGTGGGGGTTGTAAAATTACCCCCAATCCCCAAGTTGGGTTTGTTGTGACTACAATCCAGCAGTAAAACAGAGAACTGGACTCTTCACTGTACAGTAAGTTTTTCCAAAGCCATGGTTTGTGCACAGGCTATAGTGACCAACCAAGCACATTTAGGATATGCACCCACACAGCGTCACACCCGTGGTTGCTGTGGTTGTCGATCTGCCCTTTACACAGAGTTCATAAAATGAGACTTTAGCAGCAGACTGTTTGGATAAAAATCTGTTTAAGGACAGGACGAAGAGTCTTCAGCCATTCTAGTGGCTCTGTGAGGCTACTTAGGTACTGTACTACATGTAGTACTAAACACAAAGTAGTGGTGGGAATGTCATTAGTTCTGCAGGTATTTAAGCATAAACCGAAATACTGGAAAAATTGAAATTTGATATCTGATGGTGGAGCTAGATGAAGAGTAAAAAAAACACCACATTTATTACAATTTATTCAGAGGGGGGCATACATGTGTGTACCAAACAGACCAACCCTTACAGAAAAGAAGTTTATTCAAGTGTGCTATTACTATACTTCTTTTAAACTTTAAATGAGAGAGTATGCTTTCAGTTGACTTTTTATGTACTTATCAGAGATATACTAAACAAAGTATTCTTGGCTTATATCGTCACGTATACAGAAAGGTCTAAGTATACTTGGTTTATACTGAAAGTTTACACACAAGTAGAAGTATATTTGGACTATAAATTCACTTAAAAAAAACATACAAGTGTACTTGCTTTAAAAAAACTATTAAACTAGAGTATACTTTACTGTTTACTGAGAGTATACTTTAAAGTGTAGTTCCCATAAAATGGGCTAGTAACTAACAGTATACCTATAAGTTCACATGTAGTATAGTTCATATTATAGTTGCAGTACAAAATACAACTTCAATGTAAACTAGTTGTGTACTCAAAGTTTACCTTGCTTACATTTAAAGTATACTTTTATGAATTAAAAAATGTGCCAATTTAGTCACAAGAAGTATTGAAGTGGTACACTTACAAGTATACTACTTGATATTAGTATACTTATTTCATAAATATACTTGGGATTATACTTGAACTATACTTTTTTTTTTGTAAGGGAACATTGAGCTCCTTAGAGCCATGGTGCCACTGTCATGGCTAAAATGAGCAACAGCATATCATTAGATTCCTCATCTATTCAACATACTGTATAACCCCAGTCTTCTTCAGCTGTGCTAACTGCCCCTGGTGACTGATTTATCATGCATCATCAACATCTGCTGGGGATCATTAAACTTCACAGCAGTTACAGTGAACTCATGAATCACAAGTCAGCAGTTTTGGTCGGGTTACCGGAAAGAAAACAGAGTTTTATAACACACAGTCAGCAGATTTTTATCAGTTTGACTGAGATGAAAGGGTGAAGCAGCATCTGCAAAATATGTATAAGGACTATAGAATGGTACAGTTTATGTATATCAGTGACCTTCTGTTATTCACACATATGTTTGCAATACTAAGTTGCTCTCAGCCAAAACTGCTAGGGGCATAACATCACAAAATAAACTGGAGCCTGCCAGGTTTCAGAAGTTAGAAGCATATCTAGATGGTTGGAGGGGATTCAAGGTTCATTTGGAGACCCAGCTTCCATGAAAAACATTCATCCCAAAGCGCTGGGTGATTTGTTCGGAAATCTCTGAGACCCGACCGACTTCACTATTTTTCAGAGGCTCTAGCAGGTTCAGTTTGAGAGCTATGGTGAAGGAAACTAGAAGGCATCCATTGGTAACCATGTCATGCTTGTTTGTCGGGAAGGAGGCTAAATAACCTTCCAAAGTTGGGCTAAATTTTGACAAGGAAAAACTGTCATGTCATGGCCATTTTCAAAGGGGTCCCTTGACCTCTGACCTCAAGGTATGTGAATGAAAATGGGTTCTATGGGTATCCATGAGTCTCCCCTTTATGGACATACACACTTTATGACAATCACATGCGGTTTGGGGCAAAAACTATTAATTAAATCATGTTTATTTCTGATTTATGACTAGAACAACTTGACACAAATCAATCTTCAGGTTCCCAGCTTTCAGATGATGTACACCACTTCTATGTGACCCCCTGTAAAAGAGAGGGGCGTTAGATAAAATTAGGTCGACGTAGTTATGTTTGGTTTGAGAGTCTGTTTTTGAAAGTCTTTTTAAAGGAAGATGGCACTTTCTTTTCTCCCTTCATTCATACCGGCTCACAATAAAACAGCAGATGGTGTTTTTGTCCTGCATGAAAATTCACTCTCAAAACTATACCATTATAACTGAAGCCAAACCAATGCATAATGTAACAAACTCAAAGTCATTTCAGTTGTTGACTTCGTAAATTGCATTGTCTCCTCTGCCAACAACCAAATTGCAAGGGAGTGTACAACCAGTTTGGTAAAAGTGAATTGAAGTTGCATAATAGAAAAATGAATTACTATCATGATGCCAGAAAGGTCTTGCATGCAAGCATTAGGGTTGTTTCCACATGTGTTCTTTGTCAGAGCTTTTGCATATGGATTTACATGCCATTCTTCCCGGTGCGCATAATGATAAATTCACCCTCGCAGCATTGCAAATGCACATACCTGTACCAAATGTTAAACCATATGGTATTGGGCATTTTTGTAACCGTGAAAACAGCCTTTGAAGAGGAGGGTTATTTGTGCACCAGGCAGCCAGCAAACCCAAGGTAAATCAGGAACATACCAACTAGGGAAAACACAGTCTCCCACAATTCATCACTGACAGAGATTCAAGGCTGACCGCAATATTAAGGAGAAGGTGCTTCGTGCTTGGCGGCACCAGGCCTTTTTTAAGAGTTATGGATCATGCCCATGTCTATCTTTTCTAATTAATGTTGACTGAAAAATCTAAATCAATTGATCTCTGTCTCTTTCATACATATTGTATGCACACACACATTACTGATATCTCTGCAGCTGTTGCAGGGAGTGAGTAGTCTAATGGGTCATGCCAGCTCCCAGAGTGCACCGGGAGGGGAACAGGAGAACAAGCAGCATATTGCATCATCTCCATCACTCTCACCTTGAATTCAGGTCAGTCGAAGCCAGTTTCTTTTTAGTGCTGCTTCCATTCAGTGTGTTCAGTCAGCTGGCCTTTGATGCTGGTTCTCTATTGGCAAATGCATGCCACATGTTGAAGATGTGCCTACAGTAAATTACTATGTCATGCTATCTAGTGGAAAAATCACTACACTGCAAGTGTGAAAAAAAGATTTTGGAGTGTTTGAGTGCACTTGTTTTAAACTTTTACATGTTTGTATATTATCAACTTGTAACTTTAAGGAGCAAAAGCTAAATTTAGTCACATATAAATAAGCAATGTGAAAATAAGGGACTTATTGCACACCGCTTACACACCAAAAAAATGACAATAGCCTGATATTTTCAGGTGGAATTTAATTCATTCATTCATTCATTCTCACTGTGCAATATCATTTTCCACTTGTGCAATTTTGTTAACAGTCTGTTTATTGTCAATACTGTTTATACTGCTCCTATTTTTTATACTTCCTTTTATTTAAATGGTTCATATTTTGTTACACTTTGTTTAGCTCTTTTTTAATGTGTTAGCTGACACATCGTGTTTTTTGCACTATCCCCTTTGCTGCTGTACTCTGCAAATTTCCCCAATCAGGGACAAATAAAGGAATATCTTATTTTATAGTAAATGACTCTTTTACGCCATCTAGTGGACAATCACTACACTGCAAATGTAAAATAAGATTTTGGAGTGTTTGAGTGCACTTGTTTTAAACTTTTACATTTTTGTATATTATCAACTTGGTAACTTTAAGGGAGCAAAAGTTAAATATAGCTTACATATAAATAAGCAATAAGTGAAAATAAGTGACGTCACCTGGCATCATTAGGGACGCATGACGTCGTTGCTATGGTAACTACAACAAGCCATTGAGCCAGAGAGAAATCTGTGATTGAGTTTTGCGAACATTTAACTGTTAACTGTAACGTTATTTAAAGTGTTTAAGGCGTATATTCTTAGTTTTATACGACAGAGACGGAGTCTTGAAGACGTGTGCTACCCTGGAGGGAAGATATTCAAAAGTAAGAAGTGTTTGTTTCTTTGTTTATCAGACAAACACCGACACAAACATCAGCTAACTACTTACTAAGCTAGCTAGCTTCCGTTTAGGCTGTTAAGTTATGTTACGTTATGCTTTTAGCAGTATGAACATACATTACATACAGCGACAACAAACATATATACTGTCATTTTTTTATCATTTAAATGCTCTAAAAAAAATAGTTTATGCGGTTTATAGTCATAAAACAAATCTTGATTTTGATTTCCGGCAGCTCGAATATTTCAGAATAAAAGTCCAATTTTCACATATTTATATAAGTGATACCCTCTGCCTGTACTTTGTTGACATATTGTTGTTATTATTATTATTATACATTTTTTGGTGGGTATGGGAAAAGACTACAATCCCCAAAGGCAACTATAAATCACAGTGCACTTTCATAGACTAAGCTACTGGAGTTACCCTGCACTATACTCATTTTTAACAGTCTCTTCTGCACTCTATTCACTTTTTCAATAGTCCTATATCACAGCTGTTACCCTGCACTATATTCAGTTTTAACAGTTTTTCTTCATCTCCTTGTATATTTATATCTGGTATATTTATTTGTACCTTGTACTACTAACTTTTTTTACTGCCTTTTTACTAACACTAACGTTTTGCTCTATGGAACTGTGATGCTGGAAACTTGAATTTCCCTCAGGATCAATAAAGTTATCTATCTATCTATCTATAAATGTACCTGTACAATAATGTACCAGTGTGCCCTTGCTAGTATTTCCGGTTTGTTAGTATTTCCAGGCAGTTGTGTGCATGACAACACCTTTTGCTCCAAATTACCCTTTGACCCTTCTACAGATTTTCTGGAGTCACTCACCTCTGGGGAAATAACAGTATGTACTGTATATTTCAGTGTACCCATCCTGCATAGCCTGTTGCTATATTGCTGATGATTGTATATTATCCTTCCACCATACATCCTATTTCATAACTACATTGCTCTTTCTACCCTTGCTGTCTACCCTTGCTGATAGATAGGTATACATATCTATTAATAGATTGGTTGATATACTGTATCTATATGTTTTGCATTAGTGAGTGAGGAGCAGCAGTATAGCATGAATCCCAGTCTCGAAGATATGGAGGAGGAGGACGAGGAGGAGGAGGAAGATGAGGAGGAGGAGGAGGAGGAGGATGAGGAGGATGAGGAGGGAATGGAGGACAGCCCTCTAGTGGCCCTTGCACCTGATGCCTCACTCCCAGAGGAGCAGCCCTCTGCTGCTACCGATGTTACTACTAGTCCTGTTTTCCAGTGCCTGGATAAGGTAAGACTCATACATGTTGTTAAATGATCATATTTTCTCTTGTGAATGGCGTTTTGGAGGATTTCTAGGAAAGACAACTGCCATATTTGGCAGTTGCAATGGCACTATTTACTCTAATTACTTAAAACATACAAGAAAATATTATAAGAAAAACCTCACCATTTAATTTTGGTACTTTGCGTTACAACGTTTAACTTAATTCTTAATGTTTAAACAAGGGAAATCATCATGTGGAATGAGCACAATCCTTTTTTTATTAACTTGATCGTCACATACAGTAAACAGACATTAAAGTCACAGGCCCACAGTTTGATCATTCATCTTCTGTGAAGTTGATATGAACTCCACCTTTTATTGAGTCCTTTTATTGAGTCATTAACCCATTTATCATGGGCATGCAGCACCTCATCCCTCCATTTTCACAGGCTTCAAATAGCCCACACTTCAGTTTTGGGATTTCTACTCATGCTAAACTTGTATACGTTCATTAAGATGCTTTCATAAAGATGAGCAGGCATCAACATGATTATCAAACACTGCAATGTACACAGCCATGTAGTTAGAACTTTATTCATTTTTTTTAATATAAAAAGTGCATATCTTTTTGGCATGACGGTTGAATATGAATGATAGAAAAGATCAATATCGTACACACACACACACACAAAGCTCCAAATACACACAGAATTACTATGAATGGTCACAATAATGTCTTTATCATTGCTCAAATATCAACAAATTCGACCTTGTACTGTATGACCTATGTATAATATAAAAGCTATCATACCTCACAAAATAAAATAAATACTGTACACGTCCTTAAACATTTCTTTCCCCATCCGTCTCATTCACAGTGTGTATAGAATGGATTAAAGTGATGCTATACAGTTTTCTAACATTAGGCGGCGGTATTGTACAAGTGGTGAGTGAGGGAGGATTTTTTTTTTTTACATGTGAAAACTGGTGTATGGCATCAAGAGATGTGCAGTAGTTCAGTGCACCCAGAGTTAATGGTGGAAATACAATTGGAACAGTTTTTCTTGCAGCAGTGTCCTGCTCCGTCGCTGCTGTCAAGACGAATTTACTAGAGCATCAATAATGCAAAATGTTCTTGGGCATGATCCAATAGAAATGTATCTCAGGCTGCGTATTTATACTGGGGTGTTTTATATTGTATAGGATGATGATACATTAGCAAAGTGTCCCAGTGTAATTAAATAAACGACACAGAAGCTATTACTTGTGCACTGCTGCCCAAAGTGTGTAGTATATCACTTCCTGTAGTTATTTTTTAAGCGGTTTGACTCTGACCCCAGCACGAAGTCGCTCACAATGAATTTCCGAGCCACTCAAAACTGTATCATCAGCTCTCATATCCCTCACTTGAGTGGCCGCTGTTAATTATGAAACCATTTAGAGCGGAGAAAATGACAGCTCATTAGTTTTTACTACTACTGTGTGCTGTGCTGCGTCTCAACTGGGTTTATAGCGGGAGGAGGCAGCAGAACAGAAAGTGGAGGAAATGTCAGAGAAACAGTGAAAAATCTCTCTTGGTAACACCCCGTATAATATTATGGCCCCTGAAGGAGGCTGGCCTTTACACTGCATGTGTGTTTTTTTTTATTAGTCCATCATCATTCATAGTCCATTGTCCTTTAGTATCATCATTTTAATCCAACGTTTTGAAGGCCACACTCACTGCAGTGGGGGAAAAGTAATAGCATAGTTAAATTTTTTTTCACAATTATTTTTGTTATTACTGCATTCAAACTGTCTATAGGGCGTATAGTCTTTTTCAGCGTAAATGTGTGCAAATGCATGACTATGCGCATGTGTATGAGTCTACTTGTTCTTCCGTTTTCTGTCTTTGTTTGCGTTCGTCCACCTATCTCTCCGGCGTCTGACTGTACTAATATTCACCTGTCCTCTTAAGGGGCATAGTTCTTGGGCCGCATCATCATCTTGACCGTTTTGAAGGCCTGCCTGTAGTTGGTAGGGTAGTACTCCGTCGTCATGTTGTGCCACGTTCCCCAGAAGATCCCGTTCCTGACTCCCTTGTACCTCTTGTGGTAGTACTTCCCGTTGAGATTGGCGGACATGCAGGCGTCGAACCACCAGCCGGAGCTGTAGTAGGCGCCGCAGTTT
>CAKALG010040278.1:0-13666 GCA_916700815.1 Helicolenus hilgendorfi | reverse complement strand
CTGAAAAAAATGCCCCTTTTTAACAAAGATCCAATAGCTATGCTTGAAGATAGTAGTTTGGCTAATGTGCCTCTAATGAATCCAGAATGACATAAACAGCCTGGTGATGAGACGGCGTTTGGTAAAAGCAGTGAACTGGTGGAGCCATTTGAATAATTGTGGGAGAAAGCAGCCCGGCTTTTGTGTTAAGTGCGCGGCCGACATACTTCGATCAATTCGCCCCTTCTGCCTTAGAAAACAGTTAAATACTAAATGAATTATCATGCAACACCTGGCTCCACAACAGAGCGATGACAAGTGAGGTAGCTTTTTGTTGGGAACAATGTGTCTGCTGCGATGGGAGCCTGCATCTGTCACGCTGCTTACTCACTTCTGGTAAATGCTGATGAAGTTAAGTCGGGTTTGCTGCACAGTTTGCATTTAACAGCCAGAACCTTCTTCACTTTAACAAAATAGACCCAACTCATTGTTCGGGCTGTTCTTATACACCGCTCGTACCTGTACCTACAAAAAGTAATGCACTGTAATTTGTGTATATCCCACAAAATCAATTCACATGTAATCCACGTAACCGTGAACCAGGAAATATAAACAGCAACGAAGTCGGCGTAGTGAGGAGGTCGGGGTTGGATGAGTGGCTCCAAAAACATCGGACTTTCAACCAAGTCAAGATTTACTTCTTTTACCTTACTGTTGTTAAGTAAATTATGTAACAAAGGGACACATTTTACATAAGAAACATACTTGTTTTAACCCAAACCACAATCTTTTCAAAGCATAACCAAGTGCTTTTGTTTTCTAAACCTAACCAAGTAGTTGTGTTGCGTAAGTAAGTCTAAAAACTAAGTAAAACCTACCTTGTAAGTTTATTTTGAAAAGAGACTATATGCATATAACGAGTGGAAATTGTATGTTTCCTGAGAAGACAGGAGTTTATTTATCAAAACTGACCTTAGAGGCGTACCGAGAGCGTCATAGAGAACGTACCAAGCAGCGGTATTTGATGGGTTGAGAGTGAGGATGTGTTGGATTATCATAGGATTCATACTCTGGGCACAATAGATATCTGTACAACATTTAATTTCACCAAAAAACAAAAATGTGAGAGGTCAGGGCATCACAAAGTCATTAGGAGTCATCCTCCGTAGACTAGGGCTGTCCCGAATACCAGGCTTCGAAGCTTCGGTGAGTAATATTCTGATAATAGTAATAGTTATAAATAGTAATACATACCATGGCAACGATCAAAGCTTTGAAGCATTCAGGTCAGCCCTACTATAAACCATTAATCTATGCAACATTTCATGGCAATCCATCCAATAGTTGTCTAAATATTTCGTCCAAACTGAAAAACTGACTTTGCCATTTAGCCATAAAAACACAGCGATCCCATCAACCCCTTGCGTCCAGTATGAATCCAGTTTAATAGCTTGAACTTCTCTCAGGTATTTTACATGTAACGTTTTGGAACAGGTTTGCCAAATGGGCTTGAAACGCCGTATTTAAATGTATTTTTATTGTTTTACACATAGCAACATCTCCGGTACCACTAAGGAAAGACAGAAACTGGAATAACCTGGGGACATCTGAAATGATTTTGCATTCAGGTCCTTCGACTGGAGATTCTTCTGAGCCACCGATGACAACAATGACATTCGGTAAGAGACGGGACCAGCTGAGCATGACTTCAATCTAATTCTGTGCCAGCTTCTGTGAAAGTCACAGAGCCCAAATGATTCTGTCCAGTGGTCAAAGGAGAAATGGGGGAAATATCAGGGCACAGGCGACTACTTAGAAGAATCAACGAAATGGCTTATTGCTGCAATTAACTTGAGATATTAAGGCATAAAGTGATATTATCCTGGACATGTAAGAGCACGGAGGGGTCTTTTATTGTTCATCTCATCCCAGTTACCTCCTACTGTAAGTGGTTTTAATTATTGCCTGGATAAACCTGCACAACATCCAATATGAGCTTTGCATTTCCACTTCAGTTCACCAGGAAAAGAGTACAAACACACACATCACACACACACACACACACACACAAACACACACATCACACACACACACACACACTCACACACCCCAGCTGCATGAAAACAAAGCAACTCTCGTAAGCCTGGCATTTCTCCAGCTGTGCCATCTCGCCATGTCTGTAAATAACATATAATTTCATATCTGAGTCCCATTAAATGAGATTTACATCGTAATTACAAAGATTGCAGCAGTGACTGTTTATGTTTTCATGCAGCTCTGGAATACTGGAAGCGTATATTTAGAATAGCGTTCAAACCTGGCAGTCACAGAAGTCCCAACACTGTTAGAGTACAGTATAATCATCCGGCATTTTCTGCTTTTCGGGTCAGTGAGGTACTATATAAAATAGAGATGTTATTAAGTGAGACCTTAATGGTAAGACATTGGCCTTCCAACATAAAAAAGTAGCACCCACTACAACCTCATTAAAGCCAAACTATCATTAAAATGTCTTCTATAAAAGCCGCCCACCTTCACTCTCTTTAAAAGGAGGTGGCTCCTTCGGAAGATTTAAAGGTCACTGAGATTCCCAAGGAATTTATTTGGAGCCACACACACACACTGAGATGGAGTTGTTTTACCTGGCCTTTCCTCTCTTTAATGGATTGCTTGGCTCTTTGTGTCACTGAACAAAGCGTGAAGGAAACCCGAGCTGTGTCCCAGTTATGAGGAAGTGTACCACACATTACACTAATACAGCACTGTAACATAAACTCACCTTCGTAGTATCGTGTAGATTCATGTACTTTACCATTTTGGATAAAGGAAAGGAGAAGGATAAAAGACGTGCGCTGAAGGATGTCAATCAAACTGCAACTTTGGAAAGCTGCTGCCAATCAAACACAACAAAGAGAGAGCAAAAGTGTTTTCACAAAGATTTAATATTGTTGTTTTTACTCTTTTGTTTTCCTTATTTCAGTTATTTTCCTTGCTTTGTGCTGTTAGTTATAATGACTACAGTACATTTTGCAAACGTCCTTGAATTTGGAAATGTTGAAGAAAGTGCTAAATGAATTATGATGATGATGACTCCAAGAATGAACTAGCCATTATATTATTTGGGTTTCATGTTATATATAGTTTCATAAGGCAATAAAGCTGAAAGTCATCAGCTAACAAAGAAGAGACATTGAATGAAAACTGTAACCACACTGATGCCAATGACAAATATTCCTGTATGCATAATTAGCAAGTCAAAGTACAGCAAATCATTACTGCTGCACCAAGGACACTAATAGTATACGATTCTGAACACACAGAGCTACACAGACACACATGCTATTGTGTAGGGTAGAGTATTTAGAAAAGGTTTTAAAGGTGAAGTGTGTAGGATTTGGCGGTATCTAGTGGTGAGGTTGCAGATTGCAACCAAGTGAAATTTCTCCCATGTGTCAAACATATAGGAGAACTACGTGGTCGATAGAAAAACGTGAAAACATGAATGGCGCTATCTAGAGCCAGTGTTTGGTTTGTCCATTCTGGTAGAAACATGGCGGTTGGCTCCATAAGGAGGTAGTGTCGAAAAGGTAACTCGCAAATTGCAAAAACTCTTGTGAGATTCGCTGCCCCACGACCTACCCTAACCTTAACCATTGGATGTCAATGCCTAACCTCAACCATCGGAGGTCAATGCCTAACCTTAACCATTGGAGGTCAATGCCTAACCTCAACCATTGGAGGTCAATGCCTAACCTTAACCATTGGAGGTCAATGCCTAACCTCAACCATTGGAGGTCAATGCCTAACCTTAACCATTGGAGGTCAATGCCTAACCTTAACCATTCGAGGTCCATACCTAACCTTAACCATCTTGCGAGATGACATGACCCCGTGAAGAGGACCCGCTCTATATGGAGATACACTATAAACGGCTCATTCTAAGGTAACGATAACACAACAATTCATATTTTCAGGTGATTTTACACTAACAAAAACATACTTATTAATAGTATATTCCATTTCTGCCAATAGATCCCCCCAAATACTACACGCTGGTCCTTTAAAGAACAACAGATTTAAAAAAAATGCAGGGCTAAATGACAATGCCATTTCTCTTTTTGTATGTTGAATATCACAGTGCATGAATTGAGCATCAGTTATGGAGTATCTATGATATCCTCCATTAGCCATGTAAGGGCTTTTTAATAAAGGCGGCAGGGGGAATTGTGTGTTGGGTGGGGGGGTCGCTCTGGATCACTTTACAAAGCAATATTTCACTGAGCAGCTTGCATGAAACCTTGCTTTTGTTGGCAATTATTTGCTTATTAATTTTTAACCTCGTCCCAACAGCTCAATAGATAAACAAATGCGTTTAATGAAACAAATTTGTTCCATACCAAAATAATTGGTAATAAATCATTCAAAGCATGTGTATAGATTATACATGCTTCACCCCTGATTTCCATTAAAAAGGCAGTGCTCAATTCTTAACAATTGCTCAGGGCCCCCGAAAGGCATCTGCTAATCAATATGTAGCACTGGATTGTTTGGGCCCTCGAGGGACAACAGAAACTTTGTGCATACGAGAGAAGTAAACAAATCATTTCTGGCCTTAAAAAAAGTTGAATTAATGAAGTGCTGTATCCGTGCCTGCTGCTACCTTTGAGGTACTGGGTAGAAGCTGAGTACAATGAAATATCAATTTGATGTTCAAGTGGGGAAGGTGGAAATGAGGAAATTAGCCCTTGATTATGAAAGGTCATAGTGTAAACCCCCCAAGAAACATCAATCTCCGAAGCACTCCGATGACTGAACTGAAGCCGAGCGCAGTGGAAATGACTACAATGTGGGCTTATTATGATAGCACATGGTGAGATGCACTTTCATCATCGGGATGTTATTTGGCCTTTGAAGCACACATCATTATATAGTATGACAGTCTCCAGGGCTTCAAGCACAGCAGTCATTTGCTATCAAGCTAGTCTCCGTTGCTGCTGATGAGCCGTTCTACCAGATCCGTCCGGAGCCTCTTATCCCTCGACACTAAACAGGTTGTAGCTCCACTGTGATGGGCATTTGTCATTAGCTGTCATGATTGGATACAAATGGTTCTTGGCGGTATTCTGTCATGCCTATGACAGCTCTCTGAGGTGCTGGATGATGGAGGGTCTCAGCGAGGTGTCATATGTCCCTCTCAACGACCCAAAAGGTAACACCACATCTGCTGCACATGACACATTATAGACTGTGACAAGGCTCTTAGTTATGGCTGCGCTGGGAATCACATGTCCCTATAACTGTCTGTGGAGGTTTCATTAGTTTGGTCACGGATTTTTACAGGTAAGTCACTGGAAAGTTCATGATTACATATATTTATGGAGGAGTATGGATCCAGATTTCTTTTGTCGGGTGTGCCGCTTTTGACAGAGTGATACTGGAGACGATGTTTGGTGCTCATTAAATCTCCCTGTAACTCAGCAAGCTGCACAGAGGGGTTGTTTGGCAGCTCTGATCCTCATTTATAATGCCATTATTAAAACAGCTGGGACATCAAGTCCAGGTGATCATAAGAAAGTGCAATTCAGATTAAATCAAACTTCAATAAGAGCAAAAGAGATAGCCTCAAAAATGAAATAAAAAGTAATGTTAGATGGAAGTGGTAGACTTATTACCGGCAAGTCATTCCACATTTCTATGTCCGATAATTCAACTCTGCAAGAACAAAATGATTACATGCTCATTTTACAGGGCTCAGCTGGTGAATTGGAGCCTCTCATATCATCAGAGATATCAGCTTCTTAGTCCAGTGTGTTAGTTTGTCACAACCCAGCAGAACGGTAACTCAGGCTACTGTAATATATATTACACAACAGCGACTTAGAGGCCCTCAGGGGCAGTTCCTCCTGGAAATAGTTAACGCTAAAGCAAAGTGCAATGTTTGTGAGATCTAAAAATATTCTCAAATTGCAACACTTTTTCTGCAACAATGGTCGAGCTGGAAGACTTTTAGACCATCAGACCGTAGTCACCACAGCTTTTCACAAAAGACAAATCCAACATTTATGAAGTTAAACTTTTATAACGTCCAAAAACTCGAACCTCAATTTCCACAAACAACTAGAAATGTGTCTTCTCAGGCAGTACCATCCCTCAGGCTATGTATCGCTCCGACCAAGCTTCCAATAATGTTACTCTTAAAACTCAATATATAGGTAATGTCTAATCTAATACTTATAACTAACAATAGCATGTTGTTAGGAAGCACTAAGTTTACCTGTTAGACCAAATTCATGTGGTTAAACTGCTATGAAGGCCCATTCAACTGCTAACGGTAAGCTAACTGCATAGGATAGCTGCCTGCAACCAACCGAAACATCCATGAACAGGGCCATCCTAAATTTATTTTCCCAATCTCATTTCTGCTGTCACTAGAACATATCGCATATGATGACTACCAGTACGTTCTTAAAGCTGTAAGACCAATAGTGTATCACTGCGATTGATAGCAAAAACACTAAAATAGATTTTAGCTTTTCAAATCTCATCTTTTTGAGCCTCAAAAGAAAAAACAAGCAAATCTGCAATTGCTGCGACCACGTTCGCACATGCTTCAACGCATACATGCATTCACACACCTCCCATAAACAGAGGTGAATTAATATTACTTGACGCCTTGGGATACGAACGTTTTTGAGGCCCTTCCCTCCCTTCACAATATGCCATGGCAACTTGGGACTTCAGCCCCGGTAAGCCCGTGCATAAAGGCGGCATTGCCCACACGTGTCTACAAGATATGGTTCAGGGCTAACCTACACCATTGAAACAGGAACTCTGTGCTGAAACCAATGACACCTCCGTCAAGTGTCTACGAGAAATGGTTGATGAGTTATGGAAGGGGTCGGGGCTAAAGTGTAGGGGGCGGGGTAAACTGTCACTAATAAAAAAAGGAGCTCTGCCTTTCTGTTAAAGGCCCCTCTCACTGCCACACAACCTTTAACACGAAACACACCCCTTCACAACAACACACTTGACCTCCATGCCAAATTTCAGCGTCCTATGGGGAAAACTGTGGCTGCCAAAGGGTTGGGAAATTCTCGTGTACCGACCGACCGACAGAGTGAGCTGCTCTTCACAGCTAAAGATCTCCTGGGGGGACAGTAAAGGCCTTATTTTACTCTTTTTCTGCCTGCATTTTTTAGCTTTGGCTGAGAGAACCCCCTAATGGTGTCCTTGAGCCTCCAAACGCCTGTCCTTGTGTCTTTGGTGGCATATGTCTACACTAGCAAGTCTGTGATGAGCCTCTGTAGCCTCCGGCCAACCAAGAGCACAACATGGTGAGGCTCCATTTGAAAGGATGAGACGGCAGAGATTGTCTCAAAGGAAATTTCATTCTCCTCTGAAATGATGAGCAGCAAAATGCAGGACACACAGTCTGCTGGTCCCACCAGGCTGCTGGGGGAATACATCAGTGTGTCTCGAGCATCACTGTCAGCGTTTTGTAGAAAAGTCAGAGACCCACTTGGGATAACTGTACCTGGAGGTGGTTGCTTTGTCAAGCCCTTAGTTAAACGCCACATATGGGCAGGGGGTTAACAGCCTTCATGTTTCCCACTAGGTCACAGGGTGACGTCCTCCCAGCAGATGGCATTGGGCCCATGTCGAGCTGGCTACGTGACGCGGCGTGTGAGGAAAACTAACAAGCGGCGTAGCCTTGAGGGAAGATGGGTACGACAAAAACAGTTTAGCTAAATGCCAGGATGTGGTCCGCAGCGCGCCATGTGATGATCAAGCTTTATTTCAAGTGGCAGCCCCCTTCCCACCTCTCCCTTGATTAATGACGCCAGAGCAGATGCCATGGATACGGAGCAGGGGGAGTAAAGCGCTCTTATCGCCACCCCACATGGCGACAGCCTTCGTTTCCTCACCTTTGCATCAGGCATGTCTGGCTGTGTCCGGGAGTGTGTGCACGCCTCCGAACACTGTGAGCATGAGCATCCACATACTTGTACACTACGAGTCTGCCGTCTCTCTCAGTGTGTGTGTGTCTGTGAGAGGAAGAGAGACGGAGTCAAAGAGTCTGCCAGCTGGGGGTTGAGTATAGCTGGGCATACACTGTGCGATTTTAGAAATGTTGTTGTGTAACTCATTTGCGATCTAAAGCCAAAGCTGTTTATTTATGTGCTCACACTGTACGGGTAAAATAGGAAAAGAAATACAGCCCCTGCGGAACCTTCTGGCTGTTGATAGTTGTCAATAAAGATTGGTTTGAACGCTCTGAGGCTGGTAAAGTTTGCTTGCTAGCAGGGGTCACAATGCTAACAAGGCAGAAACGTGCTGCCTTGATCATCTGAGCCATCCTGTCTGCTGAAACATCTACAAAAAAAAAAGAAGAAGCGCTGTCGTATACTGTATATGGACTCGCAGGGGACGAGAAAGACGTGGACAGTATGGCTTGCCCATTTTGTAGAGAATTAGAGCAACATTTTACTATATCTGTTGTAGCCTACATTGTTATCTTGATAGCTACGCTTTGATTACTGTAAGAAAAGCAGAAAAAACGTTGGGGAATCGGCTCTTTGCTCTGTTTCAACTGTGTGAGAGCCTGTGGATCAAAATGTCAGAAATTTAACTGACTGTTTGACGGCCGGTCAGGAAGAGTTAATCGGTCCTCGGTCGCACCCGTACACTGCATGGCAAACGACGCTCAATGAAGCTGAAATCGGTCCGACGCTAAAATGAGTTGTGCAGCTCAGAATTTGGGCCGGAAATGGGCTAAAATCGTACAGTGTATGCCGGCTTCTTTGGCATTTTAATCTGAAAATATGGTGATGAAAACAATACTTTAAATAAATGCATGCTATGATACTAGCACATTATATATTTTTACAGCTGGTATTTTTTCACACAAATTGATGAAAGCGTCTCTAAACTCTAAATTAGCTATTTTTTATCCTGAATTCCCTAACTCCTCCTCACATGTTGTAAAGATGGCAGAGCTTCAAGTGTTGTTGCTTTGTTCATAAAGCCGAGTGAACAAATGTGAACGTGAATATATTATTTACTTTTTTTTTTTGTTGTTTTTGTCATTTTCATCCAAGACAGGTGTGACCCCCGCAACCTGACAATTTTTCAATTGCACAGCATGAAAAGCTCTTCCAATCATGCAAATGAGCCATGTGTTTACTCCATTATATAGATGTGAGAATGATATATTCATAAATAAAGATTACAGCTTTCTAATTTGTAATTACTTCAGAAAGTACAAAACAACAACACATTCTCTGGAAATAACAATGTGTCTTTGTTTGCATACTGTATATATAATATGCATAACATATGTTTTTGTTGTATTTTTCTAAATCATGTTAATTAGTTTTCTTTTTTCACCTTTTTTTGTTATCGTTTGATTTTCTCCTTATGTTGAGGGGAAGTCCTTCTTGACCTCTCCGGTCACATTTCTTATATTTTTTCATTATCATAAGTTTTATGTGGGTGCAAATAAAATAAAATAAAATAGATATATAGTTGACATTCAGTGCACATATGCTAGCACAAATACATATACTGTATGTTCTTGTATTTCCCCACCGGGTAGGAAAGTGAGTTGATCTTATAGGGGGAAAAAAAAGAAAATAATAAAAATAAATAAATGTGAAAATAGTTTTCTGAGGTTGTCTTTCCGGTTCATGATGACTGACACGCTGGTGAAACATTTCCCCACCTGTCACTGACTCATAAATCACTTTGAATTATTGCCGTTGAGGGCTCCCACCTCTTATTGCCATTTCTTGCCCCGGGTCACTCCTTGCTTTTATTTTATGTATTTTTTATCACCGGGCATAAATTAGTTCCTCCTTAAATTGGAAGACAGGCTTGGCCCCCTCAAAGCTAAGATGAGTGTCCTCCTAACCACTTGTACAGATTTAGAACTCCTTGTCGAGCAAGGGCATCTGAAACGGGGAGTCATATATTAATGATCCTCGCTGGAAGCAAAACAACCACAGCGCCGCGGGACGGAAAAATAAACTCTCCGGCACATTACCAACGCAGGAAACAAGTATTTTGTACCTGTTTCCAATTATAGTGCTGCACAATTCGCCGATGTATTATTTATGATGAAGCTTAATTTACATGCGGTGCATTTGGAGGGGGGAAGGTCTATAAATACTTCAGCAGCCTGACAAATTAGGCGGTAAAACAACCAGCAGTGTCAATACTGTGAGAGCTCACATGCTGGTCCACAACCAGCTGTTTTGCCTGAGCGGCGAGCGCATCGAGACAGATTGCGTCCTCCCAGAGTTGATCCTATTTTCCAACGTGTGGAGGTATAGTCGAGCCGGCTGCTTGGAAAGGTCAGCTCTATATTGGGAGACGGATCTTTCAAGGTTTAAGTATCAAATCTCAAAAGTCACTTTAGCAACCTATACTGAGGAGAGATTCTTGTCCTCCTCGCCACACTATGAACAACGAATGACCCCTTCCTCGTACGGGAAACAATATGTCCTGACAACGACAGTTTACATCTCAGCTGTTTTCCTCTCAAGGATGTGTGTTACATCTCTCTCTGTCTTGTTGTTGTCCTTGCAGCATAAGTATGAATATGCATGTACACCTCAACATGTCCGTTTAGCTCAATTACCTACCAATGTACAAATCTGCTAATATAATTAACACCGTGAGTCATCATGTGCATGGAAACAATCACAGAAATGCATTTAATGTATTCTCATGTGGACAGAGGGGAAAGAAAGAGCCACGCACACAGAGAGTTGAGGGCACTTATTCATTTATCTTCTATTTATGTTCCTCCGTTTAATTGAATTTTCTGTTATAGTCCCGGCCCGTTGGTATAAATCATGCCTCTCAATCAGTCAAGATAGCCAAAAGACGGCTGCTGCTACAGATGTACGAGAAGGGCGGGCAGGGGGCAAGAGGAGGCCAAGATTTATGTGTGCAAGGAAAAACATGACCCTGGGTCTCTGCTGCCTGTCAGCAGAGCATCTTTTCCATTACCTTGAGGATTCATAAGCACTATATTTCAGTCAGGGGTCCTTGAGCAAATTCAGGACTGACACAAAACGATTCCAGTGCCCGCCGCTATGTTTTTTTCATAAAATTCAGCAATTAAAACTTGTTTTCAGCGCCACAGCAGAATGTGTTTATATGGTCTTTCAAACGCTGCGTTTTGTATAGTACGCCCTTGCTTATTTTGACAAGTGTGAGCGAGCAATTGTATGTTAAACAAGTATGCCAAAAAGGAAAGCATTACGACTCTAATTGCTTTTGAAATTGCTCACCTTCTCCAGGAAAAACATTGTGCTACATGTTCATAGTAGACATTCAACCTATCTTTCGGCGCAATGTTAAGCAAACCGAAGTGGTAAATCATCATTTTGTTCTGAAAAAAAGAGACAAACTCATATAAAGGGTTTATTAGTGGTGTACTTTTGGACGTTTACAGCCCATTGGATGGTGGTGAAACAACTTTAACTCCACAACTGCAGTTCAGAGTTTGTATTAACCTGAATGAACCTACACAAGGCAGCGGCAAACACAATGTAATATTGTTGGATGCCTGTGAATGGTGTTTTGAATGTTTTTTATTCCTCCGTTGCAATGTGGAAAATGGCATGCTGCTGAGAGCAAGGACTTGAACTCTAGACCTCCAAAGACAAAGCCACTGGGTGAACACTTCTTTGCTTTCTTTGTCAACAGTTGAACCAACCTTAAATAACCGTTTTTCAGTCATTTCTGAGGACATGAGCGTAATTAACACACGGCGGCTCTATGCAAACTCTCCGCTAAAGAAATTGATTCAAGTGCATTATCTGGCCGAGGACACGGCTTGTTAGCGACAACTCAGATGCCTGCAAATTCAATATAATCACTCCACCAATACTAGTACACACCCCCCTTCAATGTGTGCCCGGCATCCAATCCGGTCTCAGTGTTCTTCTATAAAGTCCCCTCTGACAAACATGATGGAGAGCCACTCTGCTTTCGGAGCGCGATACTCAGAAAACGACTTGATGATAAAATATTGCCATCCCGGGCAGTTGACTTGCCAATCCAAATTAAAAAAAGTTAGAGTGGCCAGGTTTATGCTGCACCCTTCACTGCTGCCATATTTCACTCTTTTTACACCTGCTACGCACTCACATGCTCCCACACTTCCCCACCTACCCTTTTCTCCCTTTCCAGTAAGCCCAGTAATCTAATAAGTAGATCTGGTGTAAGGCCTTTCATCTCCGGAGATTGATGTTTCATCCCATTCTAAAAAAACTGGAGACTCCATCATCAACCTACGTGAATATGAGGTGAATATGAGATATAGTGACCCGGAGCAAAGCTTTGACTGGAGGCACACTCACAGCAGGGAGTCTGAATACAATATTCAATAGTTATAGTACAGAATATATGTTTTTTTTCCTGCTTCTTAACATTTTCAAAACATTGTTGGACTTGCTTTACCTTCTTTTCTCATCTGAAATCCTTGCTGATACGGTATTATTTGATAGGTTACGGCGAGCACACAACCAACGATGAAACCCTGTTTACCTTTATACAACCTTCTTCTTGGTTGCATTGAAAAGATGGTATGTGTATGACCTGATAACAACAACATATATGCACTGCCTATACACACTAAAAGCACATCACAGTACAGCTCCAACGACAACAACAACAACATCTAGTTCTTAAGATCTGTTCATATTGAAGGTTACGATATTGTAACCCTAATTCTATAAGCAGAAGCAGAGCCCTCTACTGGACTCTCTGTGTAATGCTCTCCTCCAATCATGAGCACACATTCACCCACTGAAAATTCGGACATGGACAGCTGTTCAGTGCGTCTGATGGGGGCCACGCGTTCAACGTAACATGCCAACGCCCAAACTGGGCAAAGCAGATGTAACTGTGCCAAAATCACAGTTCCTTGTAGTAACCGTGACTATGTACTGTACAATGGAATGTGTCTGTGACACCAATGTACTGTGAATTGCATAGTAATGTTATCTTTGAACAGACGTAGCATATCTAAGTATAACAGGAAAGGAGAGAGTTGACCGAAGTTGCTCAACTGTTATTGGAGCACAAAGCGAAAAGGGGCGGGCCTTAGGAATGGTCAGTCGTAACATACAGAGTATCCCCTTTTGACATGGTGAGATGTAGATTTTTTCAATATGTATATAAGTAGAATAAAACAGATTCAGAAAAAAATGGAGAGCTGGGATTTAACACAGCAGAGGGAAAGATAAAGAAAGTGTTTTTTTGGACAGGGGTGGAGGTCAATGAGAATTGCATCTACATGAATTATCAGATGAACCACTGAACCGTCTCCCCCTGTCCAACACATTTAAGGCGCCATTGATGAGGTTTAGTGGTGTTTTATTGTGTGATTTGGAGCCGTGAGGCCGTGCAAGGGTAGAGGGAGGAGAGCTATGACTTCTCACTGATGTTTTATATCCAATTATCTTCATGCTGAGTGGAGGGAGGAATGGCAAACACGGGTTAAATGGTGCGTTTCATATGTGGTCAAACTCACTTCTGAACCTCGGGCTGCGAATATCAGCTGAGCATGTGCTTCCTAGTCAGGTTGTTACTTTCTTGTATTAGCTGATGCACAAGGACGAGAAGACGGCTGCGTAGCTGCTTCCTATTTCCAAGCCAAAGTCAAAAACCATGA
>CAKALG010040277.1:0-18420 GCA_916700815.1 Helicolenus hilgendorfi | reverse complement strand
TCTCTGAAAAAAGGGCTTTTAATCTAGGGATGCACCGATACCGATACTGACTCAAATAGCTGGATGGGGTATTTTTGCATTTTTTACGAAGTTGCTGGTGTACGATTTATTATTTTAATAAAAAATAACAATTAAGTAAATTTATATCTATGCATTTATTTGTTACATTTTGTTTACAAAGTTAGGAGAGCAATGTTTAAGTCAAGCCTGATGTTGCCTTACACATAACAGAATGATCCCAGTCACTTACACACAGAGAGGCACACAGCTTATTAATTAAACCCAAAGCCCAGGTATTGCTATCTGTATCAGGACTGAAAAAGTCGGATCGGTGCATCTCTACCTTGATTTATTAATTGGTTGATTGTACTAAAGTATTGCTTTCTAATTTAAGGTTGGCCCACACTTGAGGATTTTTCAAATCTTAACGTGTAGAAAATGTGAGAGACCCCACACATAACGACATGTTATGTGAAATGTAACAGTTTTGTTCCTATAGTGTGTGGAGAGCAACAGTTTGGCCAAAACAGCACACCGCACACTAACAGATTCATTCATGAACAGCACAAAGTCCAGACTAAAAAAAACAAAACGGAAATCTCTCAAAATCTCTCAAGATCCAACGTGACATAAGTGTAAACAAACATGGGCAGGATTCACAAAGCAAAAAGCAAAATAATTGCCAACAACAACATCAGCAATGTGTCTCGCGTCATTTACTGTGTATTTCTCATATGTTTTGCTGACATTGGGGATTCATTGGGGATTCCTCCTGCATGGTGAAAGATCTTGTAGTGTGTGACCCCCCTGTCTCCGGTGAGTCAACGACTTAAAGACTCCCGATTACAAGACAGCAAGTTGTGTAGTGTTAACAGTACTGTGATCTGACGACTTTGGAAGTCGTGTAGTGTGAACTTTGCTTAGGATTTCTTTTGTCGATTATTTATTTATTCTAAGATCTTTGTTTAATCTAAGAATTTCTTTGGTTTCTTCGGTTTTCTCTATTTTAGATTAGATCAGATTGAAACTAAAGACAGAGTAAGATGGAGAGGAAAGCATAGAACATGAATGTGTGCGAGAAACATGGACAGCAGCACACAGTGAGTGAAGTGAGCGAGAGACATAGTGAAGACATGGAGACAGAGAGAGGCGCTGAAAGGACGACTCCTCTGATCTGACTGGATTCTCTCTTCCCATCGCTGGTTTTGCTGCTGCTGCTGGTTGAACACCGCTCCTTCCTCCTCTGGCTCTGATGACGGTCCGTCAGACTGAAAGCTCAAATGCAGTGCAACACTGCATGGATCGGAGTATCTCTTTTATCAGTTTATCTCCTTCATTCTGCTGAAACCCTCACAGCTCTTCAGAGTCTTAATATGTCCCATAATTAGAGGATAGTACTTTAAGTTAAAGACCTCAAACAATCCTCTCTATCTGTCTCCTCTGAGCTCCTTATTTCTTATCTCTTCGTATTATGTTAAAGCTTCATGATGTGCAGCCTTAAAGGGTAACTTTACGCTAAATCTTTTGAGTAAATTACATGTACAGTCACACAGTAAGGTTCTGCAGTGTGCAATTTTTCCAAGAAAATCCAGTAAGTATGTTCTCTAGACCACAAAAATCTATGATACATCTACTGTATGACTCTCCAAGGTGACGTCATGTCCAGAAATGGTCTGACAGAGTGAGTGCAACACAGTGTCACTGCAGTTCGTCAAATAGTCATTAAATTTGTGTACATAGACATAACGTTACTTTTTTTTTCGTGATGCTCAGCACGACTTTGAGCAACATATCTTTCATGCGTTTTCCTACGAATCTCCAAATCTCCAGTCTTTTCAAAGTCTTTTAAAACTACTTTGTTAGGTTTAGGAATAGTTTGACTTGGTTAGGCTTAGACAACAAACTACTTATAGATCTACTACCTAGATCGTGCAGTAACTGAAGTACGGAAGTTACGTGACGAAAACTACTTAGTTTTAGGAAATGATTGTGGTTAGGGTTAAAATAAAACCATATGTCATGACTGATTCACAAACTGCTGTGCGACTCGGCTGGTGGTGTCAGCAGTATGTACGACAGGGGTGGGGGGTGGAGTTGAGGGTGTGTGTCACGGTGCAATTTTTTAATTTTTTTATTTGTGAAGGTGGCGTGTTGAAGCTAAAACGGGGAGTTAAGTTCAGCTAAATTCTTCTAAATATTGTATTAACCCTGGTTGTTTCAGGCTCTGACACTCATCTTTATTTCTTTAATTGGAGATACTGATTATGTAATCCATTCTGACTTGCTTCAGATATCCCCTCCCCCGACATACCTCATTTCCTCATCTGCTTAAGATACAGTATATATTTTTTATTTATTTCTGAGCCACAGCTTAGTGACTTTTGTAAGCTTTTCAAAGCTTCAGCTTCCAGGCCGGGCTAACGCTCACCAGTTGAAAGCTGATTTTGAAAATAATTTAATGGCCAGGAAGCTTCAGAACTTAATGGTCGCCAAGCTCAGGATGGTTTTAATAACAGACTTTGAAAGCTTGTTTCTCACAGGGAGCTGGAAGTGTTTCTTTTATCACACATTTTTCAAAACACACCGTATGGAGATGGTGCTGTTTTTTTTCCACAGTGTGAAGGCCAATGAAAAAAAAAATGGACTAAACTGTGACCTCGAGTCAAATGAAAATAAACGAAAATTAGATTTATTTTCAGATGAGTATGCATGGTTGCCTCCGACTGTCCAGAGCCCCGTTTCAGAGAGGTTTAACGAAGTCTGAGTCTAACCCTGAACTCTGAGTTGATGAATCCTGAACAGCTAATCAGAGTTGGTTCAATAAATTCTGAGTGGGTTGAACCTAAACTTAAAAAGACATCATTAATGGAGCTCTGATACTACGATTCACCATGGCAACAGGTGTGAAACCAGAAGGCAAAGTCAATTTATTTGTCACGTAACTTACATACTTAAGTTACGACACTTCCAGAGTTATTTAAACCCAAACCACGATCTTTTTCGAATCCTTACTAAGTAGTTTTATTATACCCCCGCGACAACTTAGTCGGGGGTATACAGCGTTCTGAGATATTCCTGAGTAACAAACTAATATCCAACCAGGATTTAGATTCTGACACACAGAAAACCTTTCATATGCGCTTTGATACGAATTGAATTAATGAGGAAATAAGTCTGGCTCTGTAAGAGGGAGGAGACAGGGAGAAACTCGGGTTAGGTTCAGCTGCCATGGTAACTGACCCAGAGTTTCCCTCATCTCAGAGTTAACTAACTCAGGGTTTTCACTAAACACGGGTTCTGAAACAGGGCTCTGATATTTGACTGTAAATGTAAGTGTAAAACGAATGAATGGAATGAATTGTTACTCTACTACATCCTCATTTGTCCAAGAAGCCTATCGTCTAGCTCTAAATGTTCCATGTTAATTCATACTACAAACAATTTGTATTAATTTTGCAGGTTTATTGTGGGGGTAACTGGGTCGGATATTGAGGACAATGGGAGGGGAGATAGACAGGAAAGCCAGTAAGCTGAAGCCGGTTTTTACATCCTTTCAGCGTAACACTCTTTGGAATGAAATGGGAGGGAAATTAATTCCCCCTCTGATAGAACAGTCATCTGTTCCACAGCTGTTTTCACTTCATTACACCCCTGATGTTCCTAACTGGCCTAGTTGGCTCCGGAGTCACACCACAAACACATTAAGAATTCACTCTCCGGACTGCTCCCCCCAAATCCCAATTTGATTATGGGTCAGGTCTGAGCCAGTAAAAAAAATATTTTTACGGTACATGTAGAGCAGTGGGGTGGCAGCAAATGGGGCGTGTACCAGTGTCAGTAATTATTAAAGATGAGACGGCATCACATATTCACACTACAATTTCAGTGGCCACATCAGGGTATTCCTGAAATACTATTATTAGAGCTGGAATGTAGTAAAAATACTGCGCAATTTGCTTTGATATTCATCAAACAGACAACAAACCCTGGATTGAGAACCTTGAAGCTTTATTGAAGGTAACAGGATAAACACTACTGTAGCAGGTTGGTTAAATTCAGGACATTTGACTGCTAATTTGCTAATTACTTTGCAGAGCTGCATCTCTTGGATTTTACATGTGTATTATTTTTTTCACACATGTTCTGATTAGGGTTGAAACTAACAGTTATTTTAATTATCCATTAAGTTCAGTTATTTTCTCGATTAAACGTTTAGTCTATGAAATGTCAAAGTAGTGAAATCCCAGTTGCTGACCAGCAAATGTTTGGCATTTGATCAGTCGATTGATGCAACTATTTTAATAATCAATGAATGTTCTTTGTTAGAGATGATTTTTTTGACCAAACAAACAATTTAAAGCAGGAGTGTGTAACATTTAAGGCCCAGGCACCCAAAGCCGACTAGCTGCGATGAAGGCCGACTGTTGCGTCGCCTTGCGTCGCCTTTGTCTTGGCCGACAAGTTGCACTTGAACACATCACAAAGACTACAGCTGACTGCCAATTAGCATGTACGTTCTGCGCCTACGTAAGATGTCATAACTCTCCACAGGAGCATGACTGTATTTGTCATTTAAAAAGGGAAACGGGAAGATCGAGGATGGCGGATATACAAGCTGTTGTTATGATACGTACATGAAACAAAGCGGCGTCTGCTGACCATTTTCACACCACTCTCACTCACCACTTAGCTTCATTCCAGATGACCCTGTCGTTGTGAAAATAACCGTGTATCGGAATAATCAGATGAGGTGAAGATGAAACGTAAGAAGAGTTATCTGTGTGTGTCCTCTTGACTTTACTCGTTAGCTTGCTTTCCTCACTTCCGTTTCTCTTTTGGTGCACTGATTCGCCAACGCTGAACAGCCAATCAGAGTGTTTTCTTTCAGTGACGATCTCCGCCGCCAATCCATCATTCTGTCCAATGACTGACTGTCGGCTTGGTGTGTCAGGGTTTAGAACGAGACGTTTATATCTACATAGGGAGCATGTCCTCTGCACGGAGCTGGCCGCCATTTTTCTACAGTAGCCCAGAACGGACAAACCAAACAATGGCTGTAGAGAGGGCTATTAGCGTTTTCACATTTTTACGTTGGCCACCGTAGTGCTCCTACACGCTTGGCACATGGTAGAAGTTTTAGTTGGGTTCAATCTGCAACCTCACCACTAGATGCCGCCAAATCCTACACAATGCACCTTTTTAAAACGTCATTCTGGGCTCTGGGAAAATGTAGTGGGCATGTTTTCTCTCATTTTATAGACAAAACAATTAATCAATTAATCAAATAATCGGCAGATTAATCAATATTGAAAATAGTAGCCCGCAGCCAATATACTAGCTACTCCTTTCTCACTTTCTCAGTTTTTCTCCTATCTTTTACGTCCTGTTTTTTTCTCTCTTGTTTGCTTCTCTTTCTCTTGGTTTGTCTTTCCCTTTCTCTCTAGATGCGCTTCATTAGGCCATAACACCGGTCGGCTCAGCACAGGTGCAAGTTGACGAGAAGATACAGCGTCATTAAATCCTCCTGTCACTGCACATTATGGAGTATCCCCCCTTTGTTGGCCATAAATTTTAGCGAGCATGAGAGAAAAATGAAAATGTAACGTCTCCCTGTCTCTCTTGTATAAAAACAAAACTATTTGGCTGCAGCAGCTTTTTACGAGTACTGCTGGTGTTGTTTTTTTAATTGAGAGGCTGGGTATTGCTACTGGCCTTCCACATGTGCCGCATAATGAGAGCGCTATGTGGGTTTGGTTGGATATGTTTTGGTAATGGGAGTTAGTGGGAGGGCTGTGGGCTGCAGCTCATTAGGTACATGCACCGTATTATGACTCCACCATATGTGACCGTATTTATTTTCATAATGGGATATCCATGCTTTTTGCAGAAAAACACATGTAGAATCAGGATTGCTTTTTCCACTCTGTTCACCAAGAACAGGGACTGCGACTGGGCTAATTGCTTCTTGCACATAACGAGACAGTTACACATGATTAGACAGTTAAAGGTGCAAAGCAAAACGCAACAGACTGAATATGCAATTTGACAGAAGAGGAAATATTAGTAGGTGGACGAAGCACTGAATGTGTCAGGAGATTCATAACAATTGGGAGATGTTTACTCAGCCTATCGCAGATCAACATCAGCGCCGCAAATTGTTGTAACCTCAGTTTAGGAGGATATCCACTGAAACTGAAGCTGTTAATGAGACGCATCCGATTTGTATAAAGTGACGCTGAATACGATCTGAAGACAGGCTGTTTTGACGCTTGAAAGAAAGTGTTTATGCGGCTGAACTATTGGGTGAAGAGAAGTATAACTGCTATGAAAAGTCAATTAGTCAAACTATTTTTAGAATCAACATCGTTTGAGTGATATTTTAAGCAATAATCTGGACACAATGTGAAATGTGAAAAGAATGACTGCTGTTTCTCATATATGACAACGCGTTCTCACTCCTAACCTGTCAATTTCCGCCGTTTGGTAAGTGCCCCTCGGCATCGGAAACTGACAGACGGAGGCACCCTTTAGCAACAGTATGTGACGAACCGGGCTTTCAACTAACTGTAATGTAAATCCAGCCATAGCGTTATTCGACGGTCGAAGAATGTGATGAGATATGCATGGATGTCATGATATACAGGAACTATAAACCAATAAGTTCATGAAGGAGTTCTTTATTTTAGTCTGATCACACTTAATGAGAAAACAGTGACTTTATTCACTGATTCTCTCGATGTCTGACCTGGATGATTCACCCAGTGACTCATGTTGTGCTGTGCTGTGTAGAAGTTGAACTTAAAGGTTTACTTTCGTAAAGCCTGAAGTTGCAGCTGCAGAAAATGACACTGATATGACTGTAAGCAGCAGCAGAGTTTGCGTCCTGGTAGGAGTATTTAAACTGCGTGGTAAGAAGATTCTCCATTCAAACCACAACAAATCCCGTTAGCTGGCGTGGCTGTGACTCCAGGCAGGATAGCCGCCCTGTTTGTTCAGTGTGGAGTGGAAATACTTTGGGCTGTTAAAAGTACTAAATATCAGACGTGGGTCAAACATTATTTACATAATTCTGTGTGAAATGTACGACTGGTGGGTATATCAGCATGAATATTGAGCATCAGGCAGTTTAGCCTATTAAAAATGAGTCGGTACAGTTTTTGGTGACTGAAATGGACCTGACAGTCGGCATAATGTCTCAGTTCGTCGCTGTTGCCTCACAGGAAAAAGGTCCCCGCAGGGTGAATCCCAGGTGGTGCTTTCTATGTGGAGTCCTCTCAGTGCTCCAGTTTCCTCCTGCAGGCCTGCGGTATATGCAGGTCAGGCGTAGCAGACACTAAATGAGGGCCAAGCAGTCGCTAGAAAAAAGGGCGAGGAGTTTTTTCTCCCCCTTAAACTTTGTTAAACATCCGGAGGGAGCTCGGAGTAGAACCTCTGCTCCTTTGCATCGAAAGGGGTCAGTTAAGGTGGTTTGGACATCTGATCAGGATGCCTCCTGGACGCCTCCCTTTGGAGGTTTTCCAGGCACGTCCAACTGGTAAGAGGCCCCAGGGTAGACCCAGACAGAGAGAATACTCAATTCAATTCAATTTATTTTTATATAGCGTCAAATCATAACCCCCGGGAAGAGCTGGAAAACGTTGCTGGGGAGAGGGACGTCTGGAATACCCTGCTAAGCCTGCTGCCCCCGAAAGAGAATCGATGGATGTCTGTGTCTTTCGGAGGGGTGGTCGTCCAATATGGGTCTACTTTTAGGGCCCCGTCTCCTAAATGGCTTGTCATTCTGGTTAATCAATCCAGGTTGGGGTGACGATCGAAAGTGATTGACGGACTGCCCCTGTTATCTTCAGTATCAGGATTTTTTAGATTTGCCAGATATTTAATGAACAACAATTCCACATTATGTTAACAGAAAACAGAATCAGGTAGCATTATGTTTCCTTCAAAGTATATTTGCTGTTGTATATTAGTTGTATATACACAGAACTTCTAGGAGACAGTTGCAGAGTGAGATCTAGGACCACCATTTTGAATTGACGACCAAGGATTTTACCACGTTTCTCTCATCTGAGGCAGTTAAAATTCACACAGTGTAAAGGGGCATTCCATGTATTATGGATGTGAGTGGGTTTTATTGATCAATCTGACTCCTCTGCCTATCTGTGTTTGTCTACTGTTTGATGAACTGGTGGCTGTTATTTCCTTAAAGCTGTAAGAGGCTGCAGCTCCCTGAGATCCTTAATAGGAATCAGCAGTTATGAACGATTGATGAGATGACAGAATTTGAATGGGATTGATCTGAAACACCTGGATGTGGACAGAAAAATCTGCTCACTCTACAGGCCTTTACACAACAGGGGCGTGACAAACACATGACACCTACTGTGAAATACTCACTTGTCAATATTATATATCTAGTGCTTTTATTGTGAAAGGTAAGAACTTAAGGAGTGTATCTGGTCTGCCCTGCCTTTGGCAAGGTTGAAAGGAGTGATAAAGTTTGCTGTCTTGGGTTCTGACTACAGAGGCACCGTGTTGTTGTTTCATAAATATAGGCCAGTGGGCAACTGAAAAGTGAAGCCAATGCACACGTTCTTTAAATTTGTTTTATTTCTAATAGCCAGCAGGGGGCGCCTCCTCTGGTTGCAAAAAGAAGTCTGACTGTATAGAAGTCTATGAGAAAATGAGCCTACTTCTCTCTTGATTTATTACCTCAGTAAACATTGTGAACATGAGTTTATGGTCTCAATCACTAGTGTCAGGTGTTCTTTAATACAGCATGATGTTCATTTCATAAATTATGGTCCCATTTAGAGTCAAATAGACCATAAAGCCAGGTATGCTTTAGGGTTAGGCTACTTTGTGATTGACAGGTCGCTACCACGGCGTTGTCCGGTCTGGGTGTTGTCTGTCTTTTCATCAGTTCATGAAAGTTAATTATAACCTTTTTGGTTGCCTAAAAATGTCTTATTCAGTGTTCGGTTGTACTTAGCTCCAGCCTCTAGTGTCAAAAACCAAGATGGCGACGGCCAAAATGTTGAACACCGTGTAATATTCATGTTCCGTGTGAAAGTACTCATGACAAAAGCAACAGTTCTAAAAAAATATATTGACGTGCGAATTAATAGCACGAACAAAAATGCCCCCGGCATGTAAAGGCCTTACTTCACGCAATATTTCTAACCACAGCACTGACTTTGAGTAAAGGCTTTGCTACTTTCTGGGACTGTAAACTATATTTTGGGATACCACACAAACTCATAACTCATGGATACACTTTGTCTGACCTATATTCATTGAAGTTGCCACAACAAGAGTGCTGACTCATTAAAACTACACTCGTGTTGGTTGTAGATGCCACATCTTTTATTACTTTCCAGGTGGAAGTGGAGCCTCACTGCAGAGGCTGTGCAGAGAAAAAAGATAAAACCAGACTCAGAAAGGAAGCAGTCAGTAACATTTTCGAGGTCATGATGCATTTCAAAACAAATTGGACAGCTGTGATTGGCAAAATAAAATACAAAATAACTTCCCAGGTAACTTCCTCAGCGCTGCTGCTTTCATCGCAGATGAAGCACCTGTTTCTAGAGACTGTTTGAAAGGAGGTTTTGATCTTGGCTCACTGTTGCCTGTAGCTGGAAGAATTGCCTCTGAGACTAAAAAAAAAAAAAAACAGCATTAATGAATATGAATGACTTACGTTCCAAACGGGTACAAAAATCTTTTCTATGAGGCAACATTATGCATTAAATTTAGTATCCAATATTATTATTCCACACATCACAATGTCCTGTTAATGAAGTCGCTGCAGGTCTGTGGAACAAATCGTACATCATCCAATATCATAGCCCGAGTCCTCATTTTATTATAACTGGGCAGAGGCTATTTTTGCTGTCATATTGGAGAAATTAATAAGAGGAACAGGGTATCTGCATGTCTTGGGAAGTCTTAAATCGCCTTGAATTTAGTTTCCTTTAAAACGGCTTAGAAGGTAATTTAAAAGTCTTGAATTCAATTTACAATAGTCTTAAATATTTTGTCTTGCCTGCTGTTGGCAGTGATGTTAGATATAAAACTATAATCTATATTTTGTAATAACCTGTAATAAAAATGTCTGCCAGGTCACAAACTTTCTCATTTCACAGTTAAACCGTGCACTACAAGATGATTCTGAAAACATTTGAGGTGAGAAATAGGTATTAATGTAACATAATATTGAGTCACATTTGATCAGCGCTGCCTAGTTTGACCGTTTGGTCGGAGTTCGTGAGTGATTGACAGCCGGCTCTCACAGACAGCTGATTGACAGCAGATCCCAGATTAGCTCTGACTGCTTGTTTTCCTCCGGTCTGTGAAATCTTGCAGATGGCGTTATGAGTACCAGACAACACAGACTCTCAAGTTTTTTTTTAGGTTACCTGTTTCATGTACTACTGTCAGGATATAGCGACCGTTTTATAAAAATAACTTTTTTTAATCATATTTGCTCCGATCTCGCCTACTTCAGCTTTAATGCAAGATTGATTTAACCTACATAATTTGAACATTTTCAATTTCAATTCATCTATCCATTTTCTGCCATTTTAATGCAATCAATTTAATCAATTTAAAAGTGGTATCATAATTATAAAATAAAATAATTAAAGGCCATATCATCCCAGCTAGTTTTCCACATTGACTGTAAATAAGAAATGGACGTAATAACTGTGACATCACTCATTGGTTTGTGGATTGTTGTTTTGAAGCCTCGAGTTCTGCATTTTGGTCGTCACCATCTTAGTTTTTTGGAACTAGCACAACCAAACGCTGAATAAGACATTTGTAAGTGAACATTTTTTTTACAATTAACTTTCAAGAACTGAAAACACACTGTGAAAGGGTAACAATTCTACGACAGAAACACAGACAACTGCCAGACCGGACATCACCGTGGTAGCGACCTGTCAATCACAAGGTAGCCTCGCCCTTAAGCATACCCTGCTTTATGGTCTATTTGACTTGAAATGGGACCATCATTTACTGAATGAACATCATGCTGTATTGAAGAAGACTTGGAACTAGCGATTGAGTCGCCCCCTGCTGGATATTAGAAATAATGCAAGTTTAAGGCACTCCGCAGCGGGGGTTGCCACATGGTTTTCCATCATACTTTCATACTTTGGACGGTATATTATGATGTTCGTAGTTTGCATTCTATGAGGTATTAAAAAGGTCTTTAAGCCTTAAATTGAACTTGGTAAATCTTGCAGAAACCCTGGAGGAAGCAGTAGCAGAAACAGGTTTATGTCTCCTTGTCTTCTCCCTCCTCTCCCCATTTCAACCCTCAGTCCTCTATCCGCCACCTCACAAAGCTGCAACCCGTGCATTCTATTAATCCAACACCCAGGAGAGGCCGGTTCCACTCTCAGCTGCTTCTCTCCTTGTTTTGGGGCATCTTTGTGTTGTTTCTCAGCCTGTCACGGCTGCTTGGGAAGCCTCTTTCTCCTCGCTGTCTTTGCTAAGTATAAAAGAATCGCTGTGGTAGACTCAGTCGGTCCGCTGAGACACAAGCAGCCACACTGGCCCATCTATTACCGGCAGGAAAGCTCCTGTGGGTCTGGACGCTCCTCAGACTCTATTTCCTTTGCTAGTTGGTGCCATTTTAGGATTAAAAAGCCTTGTTCCAGCTTGTTGATAGTGATTTCACATCGATGCAGGTTTGGGCTCCGATCTATTTAGTTCAGTGATTCTGAGTGTTTTTTATCCTTAGGCTTAAATTGAGCGAATTAACTGTCACCACGGGACAGACTTATTTAAACATAAATTTAAGCTCCACACTTGTGTCTGTCGTCTTCAAACAAATATTATATTACTGATCGAGGATTAAGAAAATGAATTCCTTGTACAAAGAGTTGCTCTTAATGGAGTCCAGAATTTGTCTTAGACTTACATGTGTCTGATTAATGTTGGTCCACAATGACCTTCATCTTTAAACAGTTGGCATCCATCACACTCAGTACTTAGTTAATTATATGACATGGAAAATACTGTGGCAGTTGTGAGACATTTTTCCGACATGAACATATATTCTTAGCCTAACGCATTAAATTACAAATAAATATTGTATGTTACAAACTCTACAAATAAAATCGGACAAATAAAAATGTTCCTCACTAAAACAAAACTCAAATTTTGTTTTATAATCATCCGAACAGAAGAGCTCATCAAAAATGCCATTTTACTTTAGTGAAGCCCTTAAATCATCAAACAATGAGCAATAAAATATGAAATGTACTCCCCTCCGAAAGAAAGAAACTAAATATTTTATTTACCTAATTTAAGTGCACTCGTTTCCTTTCAGCATAGTGTGAGAGTCTTTACTGCTTCTTCGCTGTCATTTACTGTATCGCTAGTTTCCTTCCTCTGATCTCTGTGTTTAACCAGCCTGTTTGCGCAAAAAGGCGTATAAATGTTGCGATAATGGGCAAGGCGTTTGATTTCCGAGTGTCATTTGTAGGCCATGTGTCCTGTACTGAATGCAATGTAAACGCATGGTGGGTGGGTGGGGAGATGGAATGGTCCAACAAGCCAGACTTTTAACCAGGAAATCCGCGGTCGTGACCTTTGTTGACTGGTGTTTAGTTTTGTAAGTAAGTTTGTCACATGTTTTTTTATTGACGTTTGTGACATGTTTACTGCAGTAGTTCTATACGTGTTTTACTTAGTTTAATTACTTGTTTTAAGGCTCAAGTAACGTTACGTTAATCATATGCTGAAATCCAGCGTCCTCCACTACTACATAAAGCTTTCGGTATAAACCTCCCCAATTCTTTAGTTGTGTTTTTTGCACTGTCTGAATCTGAGTCTGAATCTGCATGTAGAGGCTGTTTAAATGATGCGGGGAGAAGGAGTTGCTCTTTCCTACCGGACTATTTTCTCCTTGCGCTATGGACGGCCAAACCGGGATGATGTCTTCGTAAACAGTTCATCATATTTGTAGTATTGCCGCTAGCATAAACCAGACGTGTTGCACAGTGCTTACACATCAAATCCGTAATGCTTGAATACAGCAGAGTGAAACGATGCTGGTGGATCCTGTAACTGCACTTTATCATGTCCACTCGCCATTTCCAAAAATGACTGAGAGCAGCACTCGCCACTTCATCCGTGCCAACTGAGGAGTTTCCCTCCCACCCGATAACTTTATTTGAAGTTCTTTTCTTCTGCGCAGTTGACTGAAAACTGTGAGGCTGTTCCCCATTTGTATTGTGACAATAAAAGGGAGCCAAACTTTACATGAAAAGAAGCACACAATGGGCCTCATAACCTATTTCTAATGAACCGAACAATTCATACACAACCCGAACCGTGACTAGCGAACCGAACGGCTCAGATTTTTTCCCCTGAACTGTTCCATCCCTATATATATAGTTGTCACTACATAAACCATGTCCCCAGGTGCGGGCCGGTGACCACCCACAGTTTCAGAAGCACCGTGCTAGAGTGTTCAAAGACAAAGTAGTGTGCCAGACCACGGCGGCCCCTTGAGGCATGCAGAGCCACACAGGTTCATCTGTAACGGGCAGAAAAGCATGTCTGTGTCAACGCTATTCATCTGAGAGCTCACCACAGGTTGGATCCTGTGTCCGGATAAAAGCCCCAGATGGATGCAAAGATCAGGATATGGCTTCAAGTTTGGTTGTAGATGTCAGGGAGTCACTTTTATTATAAACTGGAGTTATTGGTGATGATGTTAGTGTATATATATCACTCTACAGTAAAGCATAGATGATGGAGCATCTACTGTTGAGTTTTTTACAGCTCGCTGTTGTGCCCGGGTCGTGAAAACACCAGCTAATATAACACTAAAATATACCTACACAACACTGGTGCAGCTGGACAAGCCAATCAACATCTTTCAGTAGCAGAATGTAAGGCACAAATATCGTCACACATTAATTTGAGCAATGGTCACTGTGGGCTCCTGGAGGTGATTCTGTGGCAGCGCGAGAAAAAATACAGCATTGAGCAGTGAGCTGCCAATTTACTGCTGTAAAAACTCACTGTGGTATTTTTTGCACATTATGTTTCTCTCAGTCAAAGATAGAGTAGTATACAGAGGACACAAGGGCTGCAGGACTAGATGATGCTTGTTGCTATGGATACCACTCAATGCTATAACCACTGCATCTTGTGCCACTTCATTACCAGTCAATATATGTGACGGGACCGCATCTCCTTGGCATTTCTATACATTGTTTTTATAGTGAAAACAGGGAGCATGCAGTAATCCTATGTGGTTTTGTTTTAGCTAATCTCAGGCAGTGATGGAAGAAGTACTACTGAAGTAGAAATACCAATAAAACAACATGTAAAAATACCCTATTACAAGTAAAAGTCCTGCATGCAAAGTCCTACTTAAAGTGTCAATAGACAAGGTTTTTAGCTTTAACTTATCATTATGAAGTAAATGTTGATTGCACAATGTAATGACCTTAAATAATGACACCAGATTAGATTTGTTCCCTACAAGCCTCGCTTTCATTGTGCAATTCCATCTGCCACAAAGGAAGTGCGTTAATGATTGCTCAACCAAAACAGGAAGAGGAAATCGCTTTTGTTTTCCCCAGTAGAGATTCCCTTGTTACCAAAGAGCGTCAATCTCCAGTAGAGGAAAGGGCAGAGAACCGACGTAACTGTGGAAAACTGAATGCAGTGTGCCCTTTGTTCTTGGTCAGCACATATGCACGAAAAGGCGTATGAAATAATTTGCAAGGCATTTAGCTTACAACAAGAAGGACGTTCTTGCTTTTGGCATGTCATTTGTACGCCATGTAGTCTGTACTGACTGCAATGCAAACACATCCATGTAAATATGCTACATTCAGAGCTAGTGATGTAGAATAAAAAGTGAAAGAGACAGCTTATGGTGTTTGGGAGGGAAGGTGGATGGGTCCAACAAACGGGACTCTCAGCGAGGAGACCTCTGTTTAGTTTTGAAAGTTACGTTTTTGACGGGTTTCTGTACTTATTTTACGCTGTTTCTGTACGTATTTACTTATTGTACGTATTTTAACCCCAACCACAGCGTTTTTCCTAAACCTAAGTGAGTGGTTTTGTTGCCTAAAACTAACTGTGTACATTACCGTAGTTTTGTTTCGTGGCGTACAAATGACATGCAAAAAGCTTGAGATGCGTCCTCATGACACGCACAGTCATGCTGTTTATACGCCTCCCGGGTTGTGTTGGTAGTTGCAAGGCTTTGAGGTGGAATGGATAGCGATCCAGTTGACAACAGCGCCGACAATAATACCACTTTGAAACGCTGGAGAGGTAAAAGTTGAAAAGTTGTATTTTCACTTTAACCACATAAATCTGATAAAACTACTTGACTACACACTGATTTTATATTAGAGGTCACAAAACAAAAAGGTTGGAAACCATTGGTTTAACAATGTGTTGTATGTTATAAGATGTTTATATGTTTTTCTAATGTATAAAATAACATAAAATTGAAATGGTCAAATAAAGTACAAGTACCTCAAAATTGTATTTATGTATAGTACATGAAAAAACATACTTATTTATTTTGCACCACTGATGTGACATGAATATTTCTGTCTCACACACCTGTGTGTGTGTGTGCGTGTGTGCGTGTGTGCGTGCGTGCGTGCGTGCGTGTGTGTGTGTGTTGACAGTAGTAGTTCTTCTGCCAACACGCTGCACATGAAGTATCCTCTTGGTGTCAAGGATTTCAGGACACACGGATTAGGGCTAGACAGATCTCCCTCAGACTTCTGGGTAAATAAGGTTTTTTGGAGGGGAAGCAGGACTGAAGTTTTGCCAACTCAGTCAGTCAGCAAGTGAAGGACGGTTCAGAGGCTCTCTCACGCTGCTGCAGCCAGAGAAGTCCAGCTTGTCACTGCATGCACTGCACGTCTGACCTGCTGCTCTACTGGCGGGAAACACACATTTATTTGGGATTTCAGCAGTGAAACACCTGGCTGTCAGACATGTGTTTACCCACTGGTCCGTTGGATTCGTCTTTGAATATGACTCTGAAGTATTACATGTCAACAGCAGTGTAGAATAACAGTGACCTTTGCTGTAACGACTATTTCTCTTTCCTTCTCACATAAATCAGTATTTGACCTGTTTGACTGACCTCTTTGAGAAAAGACATCTGTTTTTCGAAACCACACAAACATAGAGGTGATTGCGCAACACGTATGAACAATAAAGCCCCTTTCCCACTGGACAAAAAACTTAATAACATTTTGTTTTTGTCCTTAGTGGGAAAGGCTGCAATCAGAATTCATTCCCGGAACGAATGACTAGTAGTCTGACATGTTCGACCGTTCGGCCCCTTTTCCGGTGCGATATTATGTGATACATGTTGAAGTGAATATTTATAATAATTAAAACCAACAGGGATTTGGACATTTTTTATAATTTATAAACATACAAAACATGCAATTATTATGCTCTCTTCAAAGCCACAAGACTCCAGTCAGACAACAGTCATTTTACCTCGCTAATTATTGTAAAACATGCTGCAGTCAAACTCAACAAAAACACAATAAAACTCATCAAAAACATATTTGTTAGTATATCCACTGTTCCAATAATCACCAATTCTGGTTTGGTTAAAATACACCCTTAATTCACCCAGTAAGATGTGAAAAGAAACAGATGTTATTTGTTCGCCTCAAAGCCACCAGACTCCATTGACAGAAACTGTAATTTTACTCCGCATATTATTGTAAAACATGCTTCATTAAAAATCGACAGAAACAATACTCATCAAAACCATCTCTTAGTCTTTTCCACTGTTCCAACAATCCCCAACTTTGGTTTGAGAGTTTGAAACAGAGAGACTGAATAAGTATCAGTTTTAAAAAAAGAACACCTATTTTTAGTGTGTCTTCCCATGTTTAAAAACCTGCATCGCCTATACGTGCTAATTTTGGTGGCAAAAGGGTTTAATGCTTTTCTTTAGTTCTATTTTAACTTGCAGCAGAGCTTCCTCCTCCTCTTCCTCCCACTCTCAAGCTGCTTGTTACTTTGCCTGAGCTGTCACTGTTGTCACCACTTCCAAACACTGCATCCAGACTGCAGCCTGCATACAGATGTTACAAGTTTACACTCTCCTCCCTCCCCCACTAAAGAAATGAAGTCAAATAATTTGAAACAAGCAGTCAGAATTGTGACAAAGCTTTGAACAGGAGTGCGTGTTTGGTGCCTAACAGGTGGTGAGAGACAATCTCTCACATCACTGATATGATGAGGTAAAAAATGAAGGCTGCAGCATTACAGTAGGCAGACAAAGCAGCCATGTAATTATTGTGAGTGCATACTGATGTAGTTGTACCTGGCATGATTGCAGTTGAGGAGACAATAAACTGAGTGTGGAATTAACCTGTATCAAAACAGTGTTATCATTATAGTCTTTAAATCCAGGTTTATTTTGCAGTGCTCTTACAGAAAATGATACGTGTATTCAGTCGCTTTGCTCCTGGTGGTAAACATTACAAAACAGCACACTAGCAGCTTGAAAGTAGCTGTGTAATGTCTGAACAGCAAAACAGTAGACTGTCAATATTAAAAGTGCAATGTGTTACATTTTATCAACATTAAATAGATCAATATATTATTATTTTTTAAATTTCTATTTCTATTTAGTTTTTTATTTATATTTATCAAAGCAAAATTAAAGTAAAAAAAATATTGAAACAATCAATTTCAATCAATTCAATTCAGTTTCACTTGCAAGTAATGGATATTTTTATATCACTTAAAGTATTGTCAAAATCTGTTTTATCCAGTATTTTGCATTTCCAGAAAATGTGGAGTCACTCCACGGAGAAGGACATTTTATGAGTACTTATGTCCTATGTCTTTGTATCGGTGTTAGTTGTTTCGGATGGGAGCACGATAACTGACAGGCTTTTATGGATGAATATGTTGAACCTTGAACAATCTGTAGGGGAATGTGATCTTAATTTTGGAAAAAATGTAAAATACTACTGCAAGCATAGCATCTTTTGAAAACAAACAACAGTAGCGAGTGCAAGGGTCAGAGCAAATATTCATCTGACTGAAAACAAATTCATGCATGATAAAGCAGGGTGGAATTATGCACAGGGAAACCTCTCTGGGGTCAGGACCTCATGTCAGCAAACATCATGTACCAGGTTTCAGGCTGACTGTGACCTCTGATCTCCACACTGATAAACCTCGGTGGATCGGTATCTCGCGGACATGGCCTCTAGTACATTACATTCAGTATCAATGAACAGTAGTAATAATAATAGTAATATTCTTTCCTGCAGTCTTTGTAAAACGCTCTGTTTGGATCTCGTAAGGCAGCAATGATCCATGGGTATTTCCCTTCCCACTCTTCCGCAACGCAAGGCAACGCAAGGCAACGCAAGGCAAGGCAAC
>CAKALG010040275.1:2652-21401 GCA_916700815.1 Helicolenus hilgendorfi | reverse complement strand
TTAGAGTAGAAAACAAGATGAAGTGCCTTCTAGGGTGGCCTTTTAGAGTAGAAAACAAGATGAAGTGCCTTCTAGGGTGGCCTTCCAGTGTAGAAAACGAGATGAAGGGCCTTCTAGGGTGGCCTTTTAGAGTAGAAAACAAGATGAAGTGCCTTCTAGGGTGGCCTTTTAGAGTAGAAAACAAGATGAAGTGCCTTCTAGGGTGGCCTTCCAGTGTAGAAAACGAGATGAAGGGCCTTCTAGGGTGGCCTTTTAGAGTAGAAAACAAGATGAAGTGCCTTCTAGGGTGGCCTTTTAGAGTAGAAAACAAGATGAAGTGCCTTCTAGGGTGGCCTTCCAGTGTAGAAAACGAGATGAAGGGCCTTCTAGGGTGGCCTTTTAGAGTAGAAAACAAGATGAAGTGCCTTCTAGGGTGGCCTTTTAGAGTAGAAAACAAGATGAAGTGCCTTCTAGGGTGGCCTTCCAGTGTAGAAAACGAGATGAAGGGCCTTCTAGGGTGGCCTTTTAGAGTAGAAAACAAGATGAAGTGCCTTCTAGGGTGGCCTTTTAGAGTAGAAAACAAGATGAAGTGCCTTCTAGGGTGGCCTTCCAGTGTAGAAAACGAGATGAAGGGCCTTCTAGGGTGGCCTTTTAGAGTAGAAAACAAGATGAAGTGCCTTCTAGGGTGGCCTTTTAGAGTAGAAAACAAGATGAAGTGCCTTCTAGGGTGGCCTTCCAGTGTAGAAAACGAGATGAAGGGCCTTCTAGGGTGGCCTTTTAGAGTAGAAAACAAGATGAAGTGCCTTCTAGGGTGGCCTTTTAGAGTAGAAAACAAGATGAAGTGCCTTCTAGGGTGGCCTTCCAGTGTAGAAAACGAGATGAAGGGCCTTCTAGGGTGGCCTTTTAGAGTAGAAAACAAGATGAAGTGCCTTCTAGGGTGGCCTTTTAGAGTAGAAAACAAGATGAAGTGCCTTCTAGGGTGGCCTTCCAGAGTGGAAAACGAGATGAAGGGCCTTCTAGGGTGGCCTTTTACAGTAGAAAACGAGATGAAGTGCCTTGTAGGGTGGCCTTTTAGAGTAGAAAACAAGATGAAGTGCCTTTTAGGGTGGCCTTTTAGAGTAGAAAACAAGATGAAGTGCCTTCTAGGATGGCCTTCCAGTGTAGAAAACAAGATGAAGTGCCTTCTAGGGTGGCCCTCCAGAGTACAAAACAAGATGAAGTGCCTTCTAGGATGGCCTTACAGTGTAGACAACAAGATCAAGTGCCTTCTAAGGTGGCCTTCCAGTGTAGAAAACATGCTGGTGCCCCACCGCATGCAGCTGGTGCCCTTCTTTATTATTTTCGCCCCTACCCCTCAGACAGCCTGAGTCGACCACTGTACTATTACAATTAAGAATGTTTCAAATGTCATGACATGACTATATCATAGTGTTGTACTCTAGGAATACAAATTTGACTGAACCATGTAAACAATATATAAAAAATCTACATTCCACGATGCTGCAGTCTCTTCAGTCCACATTGCCCAATATTTGTTTGGGAGCAAAAAAAAAAATACTTTCTTGTCCGTCCATTTTCTTTATCCAGGAGGACCTCAAGGACAGGCTGGAGAGGATCACCAACATGTAAGTTCTCAATTAAACAATAATAGTAATATACTAAAATAAACTCCTCATTTCTATAGCCCTCAGGAATAACCATTGAATGAGGTCATAATTTACCACATCATGGTTGTTAGATTGCTCCCTGATTTCGATAAATTTGACATCAAGGGCCAAATCTGGCTAACTTTGTTATCTGTTCCAGTGTCAGACTGTTTGGGGCCTCCAACAAAACAAAGTTAGCTCTGTTTAAGATTGATTCCTTTCACGCAAGGGATTTTTAGTCATTAAGCTATTTTACTACATCCAGTCTGGCTTGATAATAGCAGGGACAGCTACCCCTCCAACCTTTAATTTTATGAATGTTTCTTGATCTTATAAAGGAGGTGGTAGATTTGTTAGATAAAACATAATCGGGATCAAATTAATTTTACAACTTGTGTGTTTGTGTATGTCTGCAATTTCTAGGCTGAAGAGCACCTCCAGTCTGCTGAAGAACACTGAATCCTAAACAACACACTGCAAATGAATTATGATAAATGACCATCATCTTAGTTTGGGTTTAATGTAATATTACACTACAATTGTGGAGCACTTTTCTATCTTTTTGGCAATGTTAATGTTCCTTATTAATAGGAGTGTCAGGATTTCGATCAAAATAAGCTTTAGATTTTGACCTTCAAAATAAAAGCAGGATCGGCGATTCTCAATGTATTTTTTTTCTCTCCAGATGTTTCTTTCTATATAGTTTGCCTTTTATAATGGCCATTTAATTTCATTATAAATCATTTATATTTATTTTAGATGGAAAAGGGTTAAGAAGCGTGTGCTCATTTTTAAATATTAATAATAATCCACAATTAAAAGTACTTTATTAATTCATGGGCCTGTGCAAGACACTGCATTTTCTACAACAATGTCCTGCAAAAATTTTAGAATGAAAGCTGTTAACAAATGAATGAATTCTGTCTTTGCTTTGTAACTTTTCTAACAGGCTACCTGTACATTAGACAAGCCGAGAAACTCTTGTAGGTGCTTTTAACTCAAGTCTCAAATAAAATGACTGTCCAGGGATAAAGGCCTTGGCTGATGAGAGTACAGTAGATGATGTCCACTGTGTTAGCCCTTCACAAATAAATGCTATTCTTAAAACTGCAGGTGCTTGTTTGAATTGTTTTTCGTTTAATAGTTTTTTTTTTTTTTTTACAATTAGTAACACTCATTTCTCAACACAGTTCACTTTTTCAAAGCTCATAGGCAATGAACGCATCTTTGAAAAACTCATGAACTGTTTTCTCACTTAAAACAAAGCCACCAAAACTACAAAGAGCACCTTTGTAGACACCTGGTAAGCAAAGTAACTTCATTGACCACAAGGGAAGTCTTTTTGGGCCCAATGGCATCACGTGACGAACACGGAAGTTGCAGTACCTCCTTTTGAAAATTTAACTGTTAACAATAGATGCACTTTTTGCAACTGTGAAGGGGAAATTATTGAACATGTGTTTGTAGATTGTTTTCATGCTACTTCTTTTTGGTTTGATTTACGGAAGAATCTCTCAAAACATTTCGAAAAGATATCATCCTAACAAAGATTGAGATATTACTCACTGAGATGAGATTTACATAATAATTTGATTATTATCCTGGAAAAATATTATATACATAAAATGATACGGCTTAAAAGAATACCCTCTTTTTTATTTTTAAAGATACTGATTTTAAAACATTTGACTACGATTGATAACTTAAAACTCAAAAACTCTAAATTGACTAAAACTGTTAAATTGTTTAGACATTTCAAATGTATTTCAATTGTTTAGGGGAATGTTTTTTTATGTTTTGTTTTTAATTCATATTTTCCTTTCCTTAAAGTTTATTTGTTGTATAGTTTATAATTTTACATTATTTTTATACTGTAAAATATTTTGTCAGAATTGTAATGACAATCTGAATATGCAATTATATTGTAATGAACTTTTGAAATAAAGTATTAAAAAAAAAAAAACGCGCGGGAGATTTTTTCCTGTTTCGTGGTGACGTCATGGGGCGTGTCGTAGTGTTGTGGCGCGGCAGTCTCTTTACTTTCAGCAAACATCTCAGTAACACTCAGTCTCGAGAGAAGCAGAGAAACCTCCGAGTACGTGCAGTATTTGGAAGACTATGGAGGAAACCCAGCAGCCAAGTCCGGCTCAACTAAACGGGTAACTAGTTTCAAGTTGTTGTCAAACTTTGTCTCGATATGAGCCAGATGTCTAACGTTAACGTTAACCTGTACCCTGTTGATGAGACGAGCAGACGGAACACACGCTGGTGGAATGTTGTCTCTCCGCATGCTGTGTCTCTCCAGCGTTCCACTCCAACCTGAGACAATCTGGAACGTCACAATGTATCGTTCTGTCACCGTGTTAGTTCCATTTATCATGTAACTTTACTCTCTCCTGCTCAGTCCCTTCAGGCCTTAACCCACTTTAAACTACAGCAGTGGTTCTCAAACTGTGGCACGAGCTCTCTGTAGTGGTAAGCGGAGGAATCTCTGGAACATTTTTTTTTTTTTAAATACTAAGAAATAGGGCTTATCCATGCATCGTATTTTCATCGTCATCATATGAACATGTGCGATGAACACATCGTAAAAGGCTGTCTGGAACGCGATGAATCAGAACAATCATTACATTTAGGGATAAACGCTTAGGGATTAACGCTGCATCTCCTCCGCTGTTGCTCTGTGTCGGAGCTCTCCACTCACATCAACATACTGTCAGTCTGTGAACAGCTGATCAGAGAGGCCGCGGTGGAGACTGCTACCCAGCCAACGTGTATGTGGGTAGTAAATGGGCTGAAAAATGGGTCCTATATGGGATTGTCCACGGGTTCCATGTTGGCCCCACGCACTAATTTCCCAGTAGTGACCCACCTAGAACCCACTTTGGTAGCCCACATGGGGAGCCCATGTGGGACCTACTTAGTTGATCCAAGTGGGCCCTACTTGTTTACTGTAAGTTCAATAAAACTTTGCCAGTGTAAAGCCAAGATACGTTATCATCTGTGAACAGCTGATCAGAGAGGCCGAGGTGTTCAACAAGCATAAACATGATGAAACGGTAAACATGGAGGAAAGCGTATGGACGTTTTCTTGGACAAAGTGATGTAAACAAACAAGAGGGAAGTGGCAAATGTCACGTGGCCCATACATCTGATCTGCAAATGCGCAAATACCATTCCACGTGTAGAAATGGATGCATAAATGCCTATATAGCACTTCACATGTAAACCTGTAACAACTCACTGTTCTTAAAAAGATGCTTAGAGGCAACAAATGGCTGTTTGTTTACTTTTACTTTTACTTCTGGGTCACCTGTCTGCCGTCGTCATTCTTCAATTCAAAAGGAAAAATGACAAAAAGGAATTTGCAAAAACCAAAATTGGACCGTTGTTTGACTTTGGTTTTCTTGTTTTTTGATTCAGAATCCCAAAATGAAAAAATTGCAGTTTTTTGGTTTAAAATGATTAAAAAAAACACGGTATTTACGTTTTTTTTTTTTTTGGTTCAAACGAGAAAAAAAAAAAAAAACTATCAAAAGGTACATAGACCAGAGGGAACTACTGCTCAAATATTAGCTGTGATTTCAATAAATGGAAAGCCTCTCAAGTCAAAGTCAAGACCTCCTTAAAGGTTTTGTGATCTAACTTTACATTCCCTCTCTGTCTTCTTGTGTGTTTCTCTGTAGCGGCCCAACTAAGAAGAGGGAAGACTACCTGGAATGGCCGGACTACTTTATGGCTGTAGCCTTTCTGTCGGCCCAAAGGAGCAAAGACCCAAGCTCACAGGTGTGTGTTTGACACTGTACATTTAATTACAATTTATGTTAAATATATAAAACTATGACTACGATTAAACTTCAGAATTTGTTATTCATCACATTTAAAATATTTCTGATAAATCACCAGTTCATCTAGTAAATTATAAACTTCACCCACAATACATCATTAAATTAATTTAATTTAACTTATACTGAACAAGGGGTTATGTAAACATAATGACACCAAATATAACTGTCAAATGACATCCTTTTAAACACAGCGTTGTTTCATCAAATGTTATTAAAGGACCATGAAAGTAAGACAGAAATGAAGTCTGCTATTGGTGATGTACAACTTGGTGGCGCTACGTGTAGCTCTCAGACACTTTCATTTTGTCAAATTAGCTCTCAGAGGAAAAAAAGGTTGGAGACCCATGGTCTTGAGTGTGTGAAGGTGCTACTGAAGTTGTTGTGTTTCATCTTGGATTATTTCATGATACACTGGACTATTTGGTATTTAAAAAGATGTCAACAGGGTCTGAAATTAAGTTGTTTTCCTCACCTGCCGCTTTAGAATTGTAAACACTGGGTTAGTGGTAGCAGACAGTAGAAATATGGAATATATCATGTAACCTAATCCCTGACTATTTTTATTTCTTTTAAAAAAATATTTCTTAATATAAGGAAAACCATGGTGGCAGATGACCAAATTTAATTCCCACCTAGAATTAAGTGTGGAAGCTCTCTCCCTCTCTGCAGGTGGGGGCGTGTATAGTGAACCAGGAGAATAAGATAGTTGGCATCGGTTACAACGGGATGCCCAATGGCTGCGATGATGACCTGCTGCCCTGGGCCCGTAGTGCTGACGACCGACTCGACACTAAATACCCTTATGGTAAGAATGCTTGTACACACACACACACACACACACAAACACACTTCTCGCTTTAATTTTGGATAATCATTTTGGTCTCATTATTTTTTGGAATCAAACAGTTTGGTTGAAGAAAATGTGCACGTATAACAACAACAACAAAGTACTGGTTTTATCCACCACAGCACAGAACTCCGTGGTATTCATCTTAGATTGTGTGGGAGGATTTTTGGGAAGACTGTAATTCATTATTTTTCCTCACTATGCTGCTGAGATCTCTTCATGCCTGTAGAGGGTGGTAGAGGATAAATAATGAAGAAATGTCACTCTTTATCCATTCATCAGATGCTCTTGCATTCTTCTTTATCTTTCTCCATTATCTTCTGTCTTTTCTCTCTTTCCTTCTCCCTCTGTGCTCAGTTTAGGGTGGGATAGAGGGCAAATAAGTAATCTACATCTGTCTCCAACTCATAATGAGCACCTTGACTAAATTGACCAAGTAGTATTTAGACTGAAACTTGTACCTTCACCCCAATACAATGGAGGTGAATTGTTTTATGCTGCTCGAAACACTGAGAATGCATTGAAAAAGAATTCGAGAGCAAGGTGTTTTTTTATGCGGCAATTTATTTTGGAAATGTCCTTTTTTTAGTTATGCGAAGGAGAACACAAAATTCGGGTACCACTTAAAATAGTATACGGTATTGTTTGTGACCTTTTTACATATAATCAACTCTGTTGCAGCTATACCTCAGATCTGGAAAAGGAAGCTATCATTATGTACAAAACAAATGGCACGTTGCCCCAACATTAAGGATACAGCATGGATGAGTAAGAGAAAAATAAATAAGTAAATATATCAGTTGTACACACATCTCAAAAACATGCCTGCTGCACCAGTAGCTATTCAGTCAAATTGGGAAGGTGTGTTAGACAAATGTATCCCATGGGGGGAAAGTATTTGAATGTATTTACACAACTTTTATGCCCTTCTGTTTCCAAAGGTTTGCTTACGGCTTTTTTTTTTTGCAATACAACTTAAAACAAGAAAACTCCCAATGTCTAGTATTGACTCGAGACCATCTCTATGCTCTGTCCCACAGTGTGCCACGCAGAACTGAATGCCATCATGAACAAGAACAGCGCTGATGTGAAAGGCTGCACCATCTATGTGGCCTTGTTCCCCTGCAACGAGTGTGCCAAGCTCATCATCCAGGCCGGTGGGTGTTTACTACAATGATATTTTATATCATTGATATTCATTTTTAAGTTTTAACTGCTTAAGGTTGGCGTGTCCATATTTTCTTTCAATGTCCAACGTCTAAAAATGTTTCTTGGCAAACCCCCCTCAATTCAAAATATAATATTATCACTGTTTTCCTAGTATAGATTTTGCTCCCAATAATGATCGGATCCGTTGCCGGCCGGCTGATGTTCCTTGTCCGCAATCATCCGTGGGAATTATTTTCACATACTGTATATTTCAAGAGTGACTATTTAAAGTTGCTGTTTGCTCCAGACTCACCTGCACCTACTGATGCAAAATAAACATATACAAATTAACTGTTTCAACTAGGGCTGGGTGATATGACGATATATATCGTCAAACAATATAAAAATGCCAATCGTTTATATCTCTCATATATTGAAATATTGCAGGATTTTATTACTGTTATGGTCAGTGTTAAAAGGAAATTAATACAATTTTAATTTCAGAGATTTATTTTGAAGTCACAAGGAAGAAAGCAGCTTTTATCATCAGGCTATTTACATCACGCTGTGTGGCTTTGTGTGTAATGTAAATATGCAGGTTATGTTTTGAGGCCTCGAGTTCGGTATTCTGGTTGTCGCCATCTTGGTTTTTTACTAGCTAAGTACAACTGAACTCCCATGAACTGAAAACACTGTGAAAGGGTTAAAGTTCGAAGATGAAAACACGGAAAACTCCCAGACCGGACAACGCTGTGGTAGCGACCTGTCAATCACAAGGTAGCCCCGCCCTAAAGCATCCCCTGCTTTATGGTCTATTTGACTCTAAAGTGGACCATAATTTACTAAATCAACATCATGCTGTATTGAAGAAGACTTGAAACTAGTGATTGAGACCATAAACTCATGTTTACAATGTTTACTGAGGTAATAAATCAAGTGAGGATCAGGCTAATTTTCTCATAGACTTCTATGCAATCAGACTTCTTTCAGAGGAGTCGCCCCCTGCTGGCTGTTAGAAAGAATGCAAGTTGAAGCGTTTTCACATCGGCTTCACTTTACAGAGCCTGGAGGTTGCCGCCTGGTAGCACCAGTAGATGGTCAATGTGCACCGTTTGGAATGAAGCCTTGAGTAATGAACATATTTCCCAAAGCGATGCATCTGACACCCTGAATGCTTCATTTAGCCTTCACAAGTCTAAATCCCCACTAGTGGCTTAAGATGAAGGGGAAAAAAAGTGTGAACATTTTCCATAAATATGGGACAGGGGAATGAAAAGCGGGAGTCTCCCTGGAAAATCGGGAGGGTTGGCAATTATGCTAATAATGTTATTTATTTTGCACTGCTGCCTTCTGCGTCTCTTCATAATCCTTCCTTCCTTCCCTCCCTCTGTCCAGGTATTAAGGAAGTGGTCTATCTTTCTGATAAGTACCACCACATACCAGAAATGACTGCCTCCAGAAAGCTGCTCAGTATGGCACGCATAGAATACAGGTGAGTGACAAGTTTTCTCTGGCAGACAAGAACAAGTGGAAGTGTTGTTTGTGTTTAATTATTACACAAGGGCAGGGGTTACATACACACACACACACACACACACACACACACACACACACACACACACACACACACACACACACACACACACACACACACACATAAAGAAGTCTGAAGGGAAAGGAGGAAATAAGAGGTGGAAAAGAGAGTCAGAAAATAATAAAACAGAGAGGAAGTCAGAGAGCTGGACGAGGAGAGGGAGAGTTGTGGGTGACAGACGCACAGAGAGCCAGACAGACAAAGAGAGTGTTTAAGTGGCCTAATCAAGGGACCACCCCTTCAAAGGGAGCGCTGCAGTGTGTGTGTGTGTGTTTGGGGGAGGCTGGGTAGGTTGCACATGGACAGACTGAGTCCAAGTTCCCCTGCAATTATCAACTTACCCATCCTCCTCCTCTTCCTCCTCCTCCCCCTTCATCCCCTGAGAGACCCAAGCTGCTGTACCCATCAACAACTCATTCAGGCCTTAACAAAGCAGCACCACGCCTACCCCCCCTCCACACCCTCCTACCCCACACACACGCTTCTACACACACACACAATTCCTACATGCGAATCATTTGAAAACAATTTCCAAAATGGGGATATGTGATCTCCTCTCCTCCTGTTTTTTTTTTTTATTATTATTGTCACCTCGTTGTGTTTCGTCAATCCACTGACAAACCAGGCTTTCAACTAACTCATATGTAAAGCCATCCGCGGCGTTATTCAACGGTAAGAGCAAGTGACGTAGTATTAGCTGCGTGAGAGTCTGTTCTGGGCAGGTTGGATGGGTCAAACAAACACAAGACTTTCAACCAGGAGACCGCTGTTCGTGTCCCGTGTGAAAATAAAAGTAACGTTAACTTATTTTGTCACGTGAGTCGTTAAGTCAGTGAAGTTGACGTCAACCACGACCGTTGCCTAACCCTAACTAAGTGGTTTTGTTACCTAAACCTAACTTTCTGTGACAACAGAAGTTTATTTTGAAAGGACCCTATGCATGTAATGAGCGTATATTGACATGCCGCGACTGGTCTGTCCAAAAGTAACGCAAGAAGGGTACCCTGTGCGTCGGTCTCCGATGCCGAGGGGCGCTGACCAAGCGGCGCTATTTGATGAGTTTGGAGTGAGAATGTGTTGGTTTTGTTTTAAGGAAGGCACCCACTGGCATTTCAATTTTTTTTTTTAATTTTTTAGAGGATGGCCAGCGCCCCCAGAAGGTGGCGCCCTAGGCGATCGCCTATATGGCCTTTGCCTTCATTTCAATTCATATCAATAATGATTTGCAGTCATTATTTTATTTTGCTGATTCCCACGTGAGAATCCCAAGACAGAGAACAAATCTTCACATATCTTTCACTTCAAGTATTTTTTTCTCCTCATTTGGGTTGTAAAGGTCACGTCAGAGATCTATTGAGGGAACAAGCTGTTTTAATAGACTCTTGCCTCCTGTAACAGAAGCTTTTAATGTGCTAACACATGCAGTATCCTGCCTGCTTTTACAGTCTAACTCTGCTAGTATGAAACACAAGGGAAACTCGCTCTGTGTGTTTGTGTGTGTGCGTGACGTGTTGATGTAAGCCTACATGGCCGGCGTGTGCCGCTCCACACGCTGAACATGCCCCGAGGCCATCATCTCACCTACGGCCCTCTTAATGTGGAGCGCCTGCTGTGTGTGTGTGTGAACAATATATGCATTTATGCCTCTGTGTGTCTGTGTGTGTGTGTGTGTATTTGTTCTCTAAGCCTTCAGTAATAAGGTTGGCCATGGTGCATCAGAGATAAGGCATTAGGTTGTTGACCTCTGACCTCTAGCTCTGTTTAATACGGAAAACCGGTCACTAACACCCAGGAGAGGCCATGTTTAAGAGGCGCAAACGGCTTAATGAAATCAGCGTGTGTGTGTGTGTGTGTGTGGTAATTGAGCCAGCTTTATAAAGCAGCTGTATTTAAAGTGTTGTCTTGCATTCAGAATTAGCTTTAATAAAGGAGGTGTTTGAAGATGATTAAATCAAGATTTTTAACAATGGAAAAAAAATGTCAGCTGTCCCTGTTTAGTTGCGACGTGACAGCAGTTGTCACTCAACACAAAGCAGCATTTGATGTTCTATTATAAGACCCCTTGCAGACATAGAAACTGTGATATTTGTTGGTTAATTAAGTTTTAAATGAGTTTTCTTGGATTTCACAGACAAAAAAAGACATTGACTCTGTATAAACATTACAGGATCATTGCAGATAGAGCTGTGTTCGGCGAACAAGATCGGCAACAATGTGTTAAGGCTTTTACGCACTGTTGGTGTTTATGCGATAAATTTGTACGTCATTATATTTTTTTTAACTGTTGTTTTTGTCTATACTTTCACACAGAATGCAAATATTATGCGTCAAAAAAGCGCCGTACTTTTTTTTTCCGGAACGAAGTTGATTTTTCTGAGCTTTTGCACCACGAATAAAGGCATCAACCGATCACATTGTGCGGAACAAGTTGTGTTGTAACCTAAGTTTATGAAACAACAAACTTTATTCCTCCTTTCAACCTTGACAAAGGCAGCGCAGACCAGATCCACTTTTTAACGTTCCTACCTTTCACAATAAAAGCCCTAGACATATCATATTCACAGGTGAGTGTTTCGCATTTGCATGTTTATTTGTTGTAAGTTGTAAGACTCCCAGACCGGACAATGCATGGTAGGGACCTGTCAATCACAAGGTAGTCTATTTGACTCTAAATGGGACCATAATTTACTAAATGAACATCATGCTGTATTGAAGAAGACTTGAAACTAGCGGTTGAGACCATAAACTCATTTTTACAATGTTTACTGAGGTAATAAATCAAGTGAGAAGTTGGCTCATTTTCTCATAGACTTCTATACAATCAGACTTCTTTTTGTAACCAGAGGAGTCGCCCCCTGCTGGCTATTAGACAGAATGCAGGTTTAAGGCACTTCAGCTTTGGCTTCACTTTACAGACCTGCTGGTTACTCACTGGTTTCTTGTCATGTATTCATAGTTTTCTGTTTTATTTTGTTAGTCTCCTCTCGTTCCAGATCACTTCACTTCCTGTCTTTGTGTGTTTTCCCGCCAGTTTTGATTGTCTGCCCCGCCCTGATTAGTTTCACCTGTGAGCCCTGCACTCACCTGTTCCCACTTCCTCATTAGTCAGTCATTATTTATACTCGCCCACTTCCTTTGTTCCTTTAGTTTGTCTTTGTTGCATGTCTTGTTTGGAGTTTCTCTGTGGCCTGCCTGCTATTTCCTGTCTGCCTTTTGGACTCCATACCTGTAAGCCATTTCAAATAAACCATTGAATTGTTCCTGTTGCCTAATCAGCATTTGGGTTCTTCTCCTGCTACCTGCGCTCCAAATCGTGACACAGCTATTTCTGCCGCTTTTTGCTCGTGCAATCGAGTGTGGAGAAACTGTTCAAAAGTGTGCACCATTGTCCCTTTCGTACTATTCACTGCATTTCACCCCCTCTATTGACCTTTGAGTGGCCAATGTGGCCATTTGAAACAGGCATAAATATCTTAGCTTGAGACATGGTTGGACAACACTTCATAAGAGTTAGTTTGTTTCAAGCATACCTCGACCTTTAGAGTGTACGAGTCGTATTTATCTTCGTTTTAGACTTTTGCTGTATTGCTTTGTTGTGATATTTACTTTAAAAAATCCCTTAAAGTTCTATCTTATATCTTATCTTGTCAATAAGGACTTCACATCTGCGTTGTTTCATTTTTATGTGTGACTTGTGAGAGTTGTGTGTGTGTGTGTGTGTCAGGTAGTTAACCGGGTTTGTCTGGGACACTGAAGACATTCTCCAGCCTCTCCTCCACTCCATTAGGCTGTAAGTGGAGGCGGAAGTGTATCACGTGTATGTGTGTGTGTGTGAGTGTGTGTGTGTATGCGTTGCATCGATATAAGTGTGTGTGTGTGTGTGTGTGTGTGTGTGTTCTGGTGCGTGGGGTGTCACTTCGGCTGTATTGGGGTCAGGTTGGGAAATATAGAAGCTTCCAGGCACTCAGCACATAATTGAAAATCTATTTCGCTCAAAGTGAGGAGAGGGAACGAAAGAGTGGAGAACAAATGAAAGAGGGAAGACAGACGGAGGAGGAGGGGAATGGTGGGGGGACAGGTGACCAAATGATAATGGTGAGGGGGAGGAGGAGGAAGAAACAGAGAATGAAGGAGATATTATTTCAAAAGGTGGAGTGTGAGACGATGGAGGAGGCGGTGGAGGTGAGGGAAGGACGAAACCAGCGGTGGCGGGTGAAGAGCCTTCACCACCGTCCTAAGTGGATAAAAAGCAAAAGAGACGGCGGAGAACAGTTCATTTTTTCTGTCCCAGTAAAGACTTCCTCCCTGTATTATCCAGTCCCTTCTGATCTGTCACAGTGTGTTTCATCTACTGTGATCTCTTGAAACCGACTTCCAGGCTATCTGAAATAAATGTACGCTTACATGCATACATATCACATATAGTCTGTATTATTACTTTGTTGAATACTCAATTCTGATTGGTCAATCACGGCGTTCTACCGACGCATGAACGGATGTTTTGATTTAGTTTTGCTGTTGTTAGCCTGGACGCTACTTCAGCGGTCTTTACTGTCTATCCTGACTCCTCACTGCTGATGTCTTCATGCTAACATTGTTAGCTGCAGCAGCTTCCTCCTGATGTTTTGGAGCTTTTGGAATTACTGTTGCTGCTCGGATCCTTTTCCTCCAAATCTACCCGTATAACCATTTTTTTTTTTAGTAACGGTCTGCGCCTTTACAACTGAACTGTTAATGCACTGAAATTGCAGGATGGTGTAAACACACAGGCTTGCATATCACACCTCGCTGTATTGACATTGCACTCTGGTTTACAGTGTTGTTGTTGTTTTACTGCTGTAATGACGGGCTGTTTAACATCTCGAGGGCCTGTGTGTTTCGTCATGTGAGAGTTTCGTTCTTTTGTGCTACCACAGAAGCTTTTTGGTGCAAATGACTCTAAGAAAAAGCTTGTGTGTTTATTTTATGACCATTGGAGCAGCTGTGAAATTGTCACTTTTACACCAGCCAGAGTTGTGTTCTTGGATAAACGGCAACTGTATTTGATGCAAATAGCTTCAGAATAAGAAGACCAAGGGACTATGAAGTGATCTCAGTCATGTGTTACGTGATTTTTCTTTGTCTAAAAACGTGAACTTTTGTTCACTGAATAAAACTCAACAATACAAAACATAAATCTGGACTGTTTCTCAGTTATGTGTTTCTGGTCTGGTTGGTTTGTATATTTTAATACTTGTGATGATGATTGTCACAATTTAACCCTAATCCTGTGCTTAATGCAAACATAACGCTCTCTATTATCTCCATAAATGTCCTCTCTCTCAAGGTCTAAAACTGAAGTTGGTCTTCAAGAAGCTAAAAGCACAATAGCATAATGAAGCTTTGGTGAATTATTTATTATCACACCAGAGTTTTTGGTATTCCAATAAACCGAAAATTGCACTTTTAATTAGCGGAGCAGCAACAACACGTAACAAGCCGACCACAGAAACACTGACATTACAGTGCAACACTTCACCTCATTAAACCCACAAATACTGAATCTGTGAAAATGAAAGGAAGAGGAGAGGCAAAACAGAGTTTTTATTTTTTGGGGAAAAAAAGAGAGCTGATGTAGAAGAGTTCAAATTATGATAGGGTGCAAGTATGAGCCCCTGCAGCAGAAGAAAGTCTGCCAAAATAATTAATAAATAAATAATTAAATGTAGCCATAATTTACAAATTCATAAAAATAATTACATGTATAAATAAAGGGGAAAATGAAACAGAAGAGCAAATAAATAAGGCAATAAATACAAAGGTAAATAAATAAAGAAGCAAATTAAAACAGAAATATCAATTAATGGCTACATTTATTTTCAATATTATCATTGGTACTTCTAATGACATATTTATTTATTTATCGAGTCATGTGTTTATTTGTACTTGACAGAGGGTGTCATATCCTGAACAGATTGTAAATTTGGGGTTTATGAGCCGGTATGAGAAAAATAAAGCGTTTTTAGAACATTAAAGCATGTAAACATGTTCTAGAAGAAACCCAAAATACAGGTATGCACCTTAAAATAAGCATGATAGGTCCACTTTAATAGGTGCCCCTGACCCTTGATGAACACCATCAAAAACGTCAAAACTTGTATATACAGAGTATATTAAAGGCCGGCATCCGTAAAATAAGATATGAATGTGTCTGTATACGGCTTAATTATCGATTTTAATGTTGATGGCTGTAATAGAGGTCAGATTCAGTGAGGATTGGAGGGATGGATGCGTCTGTAACACTTGTTAATTCAATTATGAATTGATAATCATTGATAATTGAGGGGTAGGATATTGTGATGTGTTTGGTAAAGTTTTCAGATGGTGAGCGTCTCTGCTGGAAGGGCAATGGACTTCAATGTTCATTAAGCTCTGAAATCGTACCCTCAAATGTTAAAGAGCCTCAGAAATGTAACATTATACCAAATCAAAATTGACAAAAAAAACAACTAAATATTCATATTATTGTTGCAATGTTTAACTCAACATTAAGTATTAATATGTAAGTATATATATTTGAATGTTGAGTAATTTTCTAAACTGTGTTATGGTTCATATTTATTCATAATTTTCATTTAACCAATTAGGCTCAATTTGTAAAGTTAAAATCACGATGCAAAAATGTTGTGAAAATTGCTCCGCTGTGCAGAAGAATCAGAAATAGCACCACAAAGAACACAGTTTAGCTCAAATGTCCATGTGTCTGTATGTGTGTGTGAGACAGGTAGTGTGTGTGTGTGTGTGTGTGTGTGTGTGTGTGTGTGTGTGTGTGTGTGCCCGAGGCCTCTTCATCTCATCAGTAGAAATCTATTCTGCTCAGACTCATCCAATAAGGTGGGTAATGATACTCCACTCTAATATTGGGACCGTCCAAATTGAACACATTTAAACTTTAATGCAAGTCAAGTCCTGGGGAGAATGTAATCTGCCCCACTTAGTGTGTGTGTGCATGTGTGTGCGCGTGTGTGTGTGTGTGTGGGTGTGTGTGTGTGTGTGTGTGTGTGTGTGTGGATCCATGCATCTATTTCTGTGTAGTGTAAAGCACTTTTTCTCCGTTACTCCACTAATGAATTTAAATATGTTGAATCAGTTTTAAGAAGAAGGTGAGAGGTGAGAGGAGAACGTGTGTGAAGCGTCAGTTTGAACAGTTGAAGCAACAGTGTTTCTGTGTTTAGAGGCTCCAGCTGAGACGAGCTCCACGATGAGAAAAACACATTGCACACCTTTCAACCTCGCTCCCCTCGTCCTCCGCCGAGACAAAGTCATGCTCTCTTTTTGGTTTCCTGTGAATGTAAACAACTATTTCTTAAACCTCATCATGTTGGCATGCTAAAGTTAGCATTTGGCTAAAAGTACCACTGTGCCTAAGTACAGCCTCACAGAGCCGTTAGCAGTGCTGTAGACTCTTAGTGTTGTTTTGAGCTGTCAAAGGAACACTTAGTAAAGTAGTTAGTAGTTAGTAAAGTAAACATGTATTTACGTGTGCAGAAAAAGTTCAAAAATTGGATGTTTCAATTTGATGTGTTTACGTTAGCTCACTTTGTCTCAAAAGCCTGGAAAACCAGCAATATGGACTATTTGATTTGTTTTTATTTATTATGTTTTATATGTTTTATCAGTATAATTTATGAATCTTGTTGAAGACATTAGGGAGAAATCAGATTCTGACAATTATGTGAATACGTTTTTCTTAATTTTTAGACACTTTGTTGTATTGTTTAAAGCGCTACATACAGAATGGGATCTTGTTTGTATTAATTTATGGTGTCATGCAAGTACATGTGAGCTGGGCTGGTGACACATTGATAAAAAATCATCACGTGTTGTATATAGCTTTTTTGAAAAACACACAGTAAGCAAAACCAAATATTTTATCTTACACCTAAGCAGAGTCTATAAATCAATTTGAGGGTATCTGTGTGTGTGTGTGTGTGTGTGTGTGTGTGTGTGTGTGTGTGTGTGTGTGTGTGTGTTGAGAGAAAGTGTTGTGATTGATTATTTAGACATGTTGAGAGCCTCGCCAACTCGCTTACGGCTCAGACGTCGGTCCACAAATACGAACGTGTGTGGTGTTTTGTTTGGTGTTTTTACCAATAATCCATGAAGAATCCTCTTCCTCCTCCTCCATTTCCTCTTCCTCCCGGATGTCAGGGTCACATCAAAGGAAGAGCAGCGACCTTTGACCCCGTCACCCCAGTTTAGCAGCTTTACGAGCGAGCAGGGCGAGAATCCATTAGCTACAGCAACATCATCATCCACAACAATGACGAAGAAGAAGAAGTAGCAGATTTTAAAATCAAGGAAATGTGGTTAACTGTAAAAGCCACGATGTTAACGTCACAATTCCTTCCATTTAGAGATGGAAAATTACTATTAAATTGTGATTATTATTAATAATGGAAGGATAGAAATAAACCTAATACAAAAGATTACACCAAACATGACAACAACAGTTAGTGATTTGTTCTACATACAGTAACTCTTTTTTCTCATTATTACTATTTCAACGACACAATTATTTAGTACCTGAAAACCTGATGGGATTAGATTCCTTGTTTTCATAACTAATGAAAAATGACAGGGCAAACTGAATGGAGCTTAACATGCTGAGTGCCGTGTGTGCGAGTGCATTTCTGCTTGTAAATGGGGCTAACCTGCATTTAAAGCAGCCCTCGGCATTGCTCCCTGTTTTTGTCTTTTTCACAATGAGTAACTTATCTAAACCATCCCCTCTTCAGCGCTCAACTTCAGCCGCCTATTTATCCATTTTGGGTTGCGTGCAGCCCGTCGTTAGTATTCCAGTACACACCTCAACAAAGCCATTATCATAAAAACACACACATTCACATGCAGATGGATGGCTCTTAGCCTCTTAGCTCTGCAGCTAATGGCGCTAGCCACTTAATTAAGGTCACTTATGGACAAACTCTGTTAGCATGGGCACTAATAAGTACTGCCCAGACAATGGGATTGCGTGTGCGTGTGTGTGAGTGTGTGTATGGTAATGATATTGCTGTAAAGCCTGACCTGCAGTCTCCATTACCTCCAGCTTATTGAGTGGTTTGTTTTGCAGAGTGGCTCTTAGAGGTGGGTATCATTGAAATTTCCCCAGATGGACAACTGGACACTTTAGAAAATGCATCACAATACATTTTGAGCTGAAGTGTGTGTGTGTGGCCCAGTTAAGAGGCACCCAGAGACAGAAAAAAAAGATAAAGTATCTGCAGTTTTCTCACCAGAAACCCATGTGGAAACTGAATATCCGGCACGTCGTTAATTTATAGCCCCCTGCTTTCCTCCTCGTCTCCCTCAGTCCTTTTGCTCCTGTCCTCCCTTCCGGAGCCTCTCCTCAAGTTGCCTCATCTAAAAACAATTAGTTCCCCCAAGAAGACTGACCGACCGGTCGGGTTAGGGAGAGTGTGTGTGTGGCGGCGTCCCGCTGGGGGAGCGTAACGTTGCCCTCTAACGTCGCCAAACAGGATGCTTCCGAAGACCTGGTGACCTTTCACCTTCAGTGGTGAGGATGAGAGACGAGGGGAAGCAGAGGGGTGAGGGTGTGGGGGTAGCTTAGTGAAGGATATGAGAAATCAGTCAGTACAGTATGTGTTTAAGTTTCAAAGTGGTTCAAGTGACATCCAGCAACTACC
>CAKALG010040274.1:0-13171 GCA_916700815.1 Helicolenus hilgendorfi | reverse complement strand
ACTAACAGTCGCCTCCATGTCATCATCTAAACCACACCTGTAGCTGCCAGTAGCTTCTTACAGGAAGCTGATTGGCCTGTGCTCTGGCTTGTCAGACACAAACACATTACTTGACAAGATGGATTTTCGTGTGATATGTGATCCCGCGATTCTTGGGTGTTCTCGTGGATCCACGATAATCCAGCTGCTATGAGGACAGTTAGCAACTGAGCTAACAAGTTTGCCAACTGACAGTAAAGACAGACACAGTTAGCAAACTACTTTTTGTTGTAGATTACCTTCTGGTGTGGTCGGGCGTTTATGGTTCCAGTCGATCAAGCACATGCGCATCATACCAGTGATTCTCAAAGTGTGTCCAGGGACTTCCAGGGGTCCGTGGCGCTCTGTCAGTTTGCTATAAATTATAAAATTGTGCTGCATCATTATATCTACAGATGGGGGGCATTTGCATCAATAAAACAAGCATACTGTGTCCATTATTCCCACCCACATTGGGCCAATAGAAACTCTGATTGCGACATGCAGCAATAAGTTCATTATTTATAAGTTGATGCACATACTGAACGTCAGTTTTGGACTGGTAAATTTAAATATCTGGATTCATTAGGACTACACCAGTCTTGCTGCTGTTCATTTTCTGAAAACTTTCGAGATCAATTACTTGAAATGAAGGCTTTACATGCTGTGAAGTGGAGTCCAAATGCAATTTGAATACAATAAACTTCTGTTTAAAGTTATATAAGTGATGTAAACATTCAGTAACGTCGCAAATGTCCCTGCTGTGGGACAAATAAAGGGTTATCTCATCTTATCTTAACATCATCAAAATTGAAATGTGTTTCTTTTTATCACTATGAAGAAGGTCTGAAGTATTCAAGTTGAAAAGTTTTAGTATACAAATAGTTCAAATGGCATCTAAGAGTACAAATGGTAGTAAGAATAATGCTTAATCGCTGTCACGATTAATAGGTGGCCGTTGGAAAATGGATCCCTGGCCCAAACAAGTTTGAGAACCCCTGTCTTACAGAATGAAAGACACATTTGATAAGCAGAACTAGTAAGTTAGCCAGATAGTCATGGTTTAGAGGTATCTCATTCAGCCCTGTAGGTGTGCTAACATCAGATACATATAATGGCACCCTGCCTTCCTCATTTCAGAAAGACATGTCCACTCAGACTGATGCTTGTATTTCTGCTTGCAGGTGCATTAGCACCACCTGAAACATTTACTAAACACAGTCCTTAGTTCATCACCCTTTAAATTCATCAGAAAGCAGTGACTGGCCAAATGTTACGCTGAACGAATCAATATTCGTCACACATCACTCTCTTCTTCCTCCTTTTTGTCTCTGGCCTTGACTGGTGTCGGCATAGCAACACTCCACTTCCTCTAAATTACGGTGTGGCAGCCAATCAAACACGAGCAGTGACCCTGGAGAGGCAGCGATAACAAATCAGCCTCAGAGAGGAAGTGTGGCTGCGTGTGTGTGTGTGTGTGTGTGTGTGTGTGTGTGTGTGTGTGTGTGTGTGTGTGTGTGTGTGTCAGTGCCACTGTTATATGCAGTGTTGGACACTCACATTCTCAAGTCTTGTCGAGCAGAGACTTTTGACTTGAGACTGATCTATTTTTCATACTTCTGATGGACCACAGCCTCCTCCATTTTCTCCTTTGCATCCTCTTTACCTCTTCTCGTCCTTGTCCCCTTTACACTATCTGCTAACATTTTTCAGACTATCTCTTCTGCACCGGTTGGGTTTTATGATACCTCTAACTTATAGTTTACTTTGTCAGTATCTGAAGCTGTACAGTAGAATAAAGGGGAGAATGTTTCATTTCAACATTGGAGTGGGGTCACATATTAAGCATGGGTATCTGGGGGGTCCTCCCCCAGAACATTTTGAATGTCACCACTTCATTACCTGCATTCTGATGATTTGTTATGCACTACTTTATGGTGGAAATGTATTTATTTATGTAAAGGAAAACACAAAATTCAGGCACTAAGTGACAATTCAAAATATAATGGAATATAATGCAACAAGGCTCTCTGTCATTCTGTATTGTTTTCAAATATTCATGTTATCCCTGCTGAGTTAAAACACACGTAGGCATGATTTACTCTTCTGTCCTCTTTTGTGTCTTTTGTTTGGGGGAAGTAACCTCTTTAAATGTGCATGTGACACATCAATGATACATTAATTCATGTTAATTAATTCATAACCCCGTGGACTTTAATAGCTCACATGTGTTTCAGCAAAATGTCTGCTCATGTTCAAAACTTTCTGCACAATTTCCCACGTATTTGTGTTCGAGCAGTCGAGAATAAAATCTTTGGCTAATATTACGTCCCGTAATATTATGTCCAATCCCTACCAAATTCTACGCCCTTAGTTGGTAGAATATGCCGCCTCTTTCTTCTCAAAACTTTCTGCAATTTTTTGTTGTCATCTTGCATGATGCCCACATGAACATGTAGTCAAAGGAATAGTTTGACATTTTGGTGAATACACTCATTCGCTCTCTTGAGGGTTAGATGAAAAGATTAATGTCAATAAGATTAATATCAAACAGTGTGAGCCAACAATAGATCTAGAGCCAGGAAGTTGTAAGATTAGTTCAGCATAAAGACAAGGGGCAAACAGCTAGCCTGGCTCTCACCAAAGTTCAAAAATATGCCTATCGGTAACTCTAGAGCCCACAACTGTTGTATGAGCAAAACTAAGAGGAGCGGCTTGTCATATTGAGAATAGAGCTAGACCACCGTAAAGGTCAGCTCACCTTAAGCGAGTTTGAGTTGTGGTTAACTTTGGGGCAAATCCCCTTCAGTAGACCGGCTGTGGCAAGCAAGACACAAGAATTTGGCTTGGGTCTTATATCTCTTCCCAACTGGACGTGATGCAAATGAGCAAACATCAGATTGTTTCAGTTTTTCCCAATGACAATGTCCTAACCTGCTCCATGCATCAGCCAACAGGGAAAGTGACGTACCGCTTGCCCTGGCTATATTTATGCAAAGTTTCGTACACCTTTAACCTACTTTCACTGGTCAAAATTGAGGCTGGCAGTAACTGAATCAATATCGCTCTACTATGTATGTAATAGAGAGTGACATCGCTCCCAGTATATCTGGACAATTTACATAAATTACATTAACGTACGAACAGCCATTTGTCCCAAACCTCTTCAAAGTTGAATACCGCCTGCTGTCCTTTGCTTATAGACCAGAGATTGACTCTTATAATAAAGTTATTAAACCCGAGACCGTCCTTGAATTACAATAGTAGGCCTTCCCTGTTTGTCTGTCTGCCAGACAACGTCTCTTTAGCTTTGATTATAATATGGCAGCTGAAATTACAACTTTGTGTTTCATTCTCTCTGTATGAATATTTCACTCTGTGTCTCTCTTTTGGTCCTATTTTAGTAATTTGTCCCATCTGCTCTACACTTAATCCCCTTGTGGCAAACAACAGCCAACCTGCTGGGAGTTGTCAGCCCTCTCTTCCTCGCTGCGTATTTTATTTTGTCTGCGTGTCAGTGAGTGCTCGTGTGTGTTAAGCACATAAATGCACGGTGTTGTTTGCAGCTGTAATCTGAAGTGGAAGCCTGACACACCAGCTTTACAGAATGTACCATCAGTGTGACTCTAAAACATAGCAATTAGAGTGTGCTGAGTAAATATGTTGTGTTTGATGACACTGCTGATCTTTTGTTGAAGTAAACTGGAGTAGATTGGCGCCGGGTTTTACTGCCTTTTTTCTCCTTTAGGTATCTTTGTGCGGAGCTTTTCCTTCCTAAAATCACCTCTACCTCTTTTTCTCCTGTAATTCATCTCCATTTACTCATTCATTGCTCTTTCGTCTCCCCTTTTTGCCATTATCCTCTGTGTCGATTATTTTCTCAGTTCTTTTCCAATGGGCAGATCAATAAATAAAACTGTTTTTTTTTTGTTTTTTTACTTGAATGGGTCTTTATGGATTATCTGGCCTTCCTCGGTTCCTTTAACATTTACGAGCATTTACACAGCACTTTCACATCTGCACTGATGAACTTTTAAACATTTTAATGAGGTCGCTCTCTTCCATAACTAATGTTTTTTCTCCCTGATGATGTTTCGATATATCTCGAATATCAGACAGAGATAATGATTCTAATACATTTATGCTTTTGTCTCATTTTCAGTTTTTTAGCCAAGCTTGGCTCTGCTTGGCAGATGGCAAAGTCACAGTAGGTCAACTACTATTGGGAAAGATTGCCATGACATTTTGTACAGGCATTCATACCTTAATCCTAAAGACTTTGGTGATCCCCTGATGTTCCTTCTATGCCACCATGAAGTTGATATTTTTGGACTCTAGTGAAATATATCGACGACTGTTGGATTTGCATGTAATTTGATACAGACATTAATTTCCCTGGACGATGAATCTTAGTGACTTTGGTGATCGTCTGCCTTGTCATTTTGCACTACCAGCAGGTTAAAGTTTTCATGTATCCAGTCAAATATCTCAACATCTATTGGATGGATTCACACACATTTTTGTAGAGACATCCGTGGTATCTGGATGATGAATCTCACTGACTTTGGTGATCCTTTGACTGAAACTTGAAACAACAACTATTGGATGGATTATCATACAATTTGGCCCTAACATTCTTGTCCCCCCATAGATGATGTATATGTACTGTACTGTATACAAAAGTGGACGTAGTCACCGTGACCCATTGGTTTGTGGACTGCCATTTTGAAGCCTCGAGTTCAGCATTTTGTTCATAGCGATCTTGGTTTTTTTCCGTCACCATGTTTTTGCAACCAGAAGTGGCACGAGAGGGTGGGGCTAAATACAACTGAATGCTGCATAAAATATTTTAAGGCAACCAAATTGTTTTAATTAACTTGTAAGTTGTAAGACAAAAACACGGACATTTCCCAGACTAAACAACGCCATAATTTACTAAATAAACATCACGCTGTATCAAAGAAGACTTGACACTAGTGATTGAGACCTCAATCACTAAACTCATGTTCACAATGTTTACTGAGGTAATAAATCAAGTGAGAAGTTGGGTCATTTTCTCATAGACTTCTATACAATCAGACTTCTTTGTGCAACCAGAGGAGTCGCCCCCTGCTGGCTATTAGAAATAATGCAAGTTTAAGGCACTTCAGCATTGGCTCCACTTTTCAGACCTGGTGGTAGCCCACTGTGTCACCCTCAGGATGAATTGTAGTCATTTTGGTGATCATTTAGCTATTATGAGGTCAAAATTATAATCTGTGCAATACTTTGGTTTGTGATCAAATACCTGCAAAACTACTGATACTTTGTGCTTTGAACTATTGCAATCAAATTTTAGCACACCCAAAACGCTAAACTAAGATGGTGTGCATAGTTTCTCACAGATGGTAATAGACTTTTGAGGCTGTAGTTAGTGCTGGTGTTTTTTTTTTTGGACTGCATTATTTTTTAAAGATGTTTCTAACACCAACACCAACACCATCTATCACCATATGACTAGATATAAATAAGGCATAATGTACCAGAACCCTGTTCCAAAAGTAAAAGATGCTTCAGAACAGTATTCTGGCAGAAACTGGTGTTCATTAAAAAAACAATTTGCACCTATAAATGCTACCTTTCTTCCTTGTTTCCTGACAAAACAAAATCATGTGAAGTTGACAGCCCTCCTCCTATATCTGACCACGCATTAACATTAATTTCACTCCTCGTTATCCCACAGCACTCTTCCTCCATTTTCCTAAATGTTTTTCCTCCAACAAACTCATCTAGTGTTGTTTATCTGTTTGGCATTTGTCTATCGATTGATCTCTGCAGCATTTTCATCAAGTCATTAGCCTGCATTTGTTTAATTGTTTTGTTCTCTCTCCACTGCCTCTCTGTATGGCCCTGAGTGTTTTATGAGCATTGCATCAGTACCCTTAAGGTAATGAGGAATGAGGGTATAGAACAGTGTCTTATTTATTTCTTCTTTATCCTGCTCTTCTTCAGCTAACCATTGATGAATAAAGGTAATACAGCAGGGGAAATCCCAATGGTTTCACGTCTTATTATCTGCTCATTCAGGCCGTTCGCACAAACAGGCGTACAAATGCCATGATAATGCGCAAGTGCAATAAGAACGCCTTTATTGCTTTTGGCGTGTCATTAGTACGCCATGCATTCTGTACTGAGTCCGATGTAAATGCATCCAGGTAAATATGCTACACTCAGAGCTAGTGACGAAGAATAAAAAGCGAGAAAGACTGCCTATGGCGGGTGGGGAGTTGGATGGGTCCAACAAACACACAACTTTTAACCAGGAGACCGGTGTTCTGTTTTGTAAGTTACGTTAGCAACGTTTGTGACGTGGTTTTTAGTGACATTTGTTAAGTGTTTTCCGTACTTATGTGACATTGTTTCTGTACATATTTTACTTAGTTTACGTACTTATTTTAAGCCCAATCATGACCTTTTTTTAATTAAGTGTTTTTTTTTTTTCAGAAACCTAAGTGAGTGGTTTTACAAATGACACATGAAAAGTGGCATACAAATGACAAAAGCAAAAAGCCTCAAATGTGGCTCATTTGGGGATGGCTCATTTGTTCAGGTTTTAGTCATGAATCTGTATCTTCAGTAGCGGAAGAGTTTCAGGTCAGGCTGGTGACGAAATAATGGACAAAGGAGCGACTCCATCCAATTCATGTACTGGTTTTGACAAACCAAGCAAAACAACACCTCTAAAGTGTTGGGTAATATTTCTGCTAAATGCATTTCATTGTGGATAAAAGTCTATATTAAATGTGTATCATTTGTTTTTGTTTCATTGATGTGAAGTCACTGGTTGATTGCCCAGCGCAGCTTGGTTTCAATGGGATATCTTTATTTTATTTGATATAATGAGGAGTAAACCCAAACTAAAAGCATGCAATCTTTTCATTGTGAAACAAAAAAACACTGGCAGCTCCAAGCTCTCAAAGAGGAAAACATCACTGATTGATTTTATCCCATTTGTATTCTCTCGAGATTAATTAAATGTTGAATATTTTAGAGTGTAATTGTACTACTATTGCTACTACATTAAAGGTTTTGTGTCCATGTAATGTTCCATTCTGCTGAGAAGAGCTGATGCTTCGGATCTGGATGTTTTTCATCTTTCACACGCTCAATTCAGGACTTCGTACCGACAAAGTCTCCTGTGACCTGGGCTGATGTAGGCCAAACATACACGGGATGAACCCCTTCATCATCCTGTCATCTGGTCCATTGAGGTACGGGATGTAACTGCCCAAACCTCAAATGTTTTCTCTCAGCTGACCAAAGGAAGTTTGATAAGTGACTCCTGGTCGTGCCGAAGCAAAACCTGCAATACAGTACGACCGGCCTTAACAGGCTTTGTACTGCACGACACTGTAATTCTTACTACCAGTATCTGTGCTGCTGTCCTAGTAGTGAATCTAGTTTAACAATATATATTTTTTTAAAACACTTGTGCTGAAAGAAGCAAAGGGTCTGTATGTAATTCATAACCATCTGTAATGACTCACTCAATGCACCAAACCAAAACCTTAAACTGTGTTTTAAAAAATAATTGATAAAACTGAAATAAAAAAACAGATGAATTGTTGATTTCTGAAGTCACACTATCATCACAGGGTTTCTACATTTTTAGAAAACTATGATTAAGTCAAATATTACAGTTATAGCCTTCCATTTCAATTTTAAAAATATCATAAGATAATTATTATTTTAGTTCAAATTAGAGTTCAAAATCTCTTCAAACGATCTTAATTACTCCTGACTTTTATCTACCAATCTATATTTAATCGTTTACTGCATATTCAAATAATTATTCATCTCTAGTATTACTTTTAAGGAGCTCAGGCAGGAGCTGTTTTTATTAACTAATTGGTGAGCAGTAATTAGTGCCCTCAAATCAATAACTTCTACCTGCAAATTAGCAATTATGTTTCATCAAATGAATAATCTGTGCCCTTTAGATTACTATATTGTGCCCCCAAGGTACAATTAATCCTGTCAAATTAATTTTGTCAAATTATTGAAGCAGTGGGAACTGAAGTTACAGGTTGTGGTAGCTAATGCAGCCAGTTACGGAGAACATACAACATATTCATGTACTTTTTGTGTTATATTCCTCTTCTTAACATCAAAATCATTAATTGTGTTCATTCTGATATCACACACATCAAACATAAAGGGGAATTCTGTCATGTTCGATTCATCTATTCTTTCTAATGCAACTTTGTGCAAATGCTGTTTTTAAAAATATATAAATCTGTTGTTTCAGTGAGGTTTCACTTTTCAGAATTATTAAATACTAATTACATTTTATCATTTTTTTCTTTAAAATATTCTGAATACATATAAACTGATATAAGTATTCATACAGTGCTTTGGCAATAGTGCATCTGATTATAGTCATAACAATAAATCCCTTGAATTTTGAATTGAATTGAATATAAATGGACCACAACTGTTTTGAAATTATTTTGAGAATTGCAGGTTAACTTGGGTTTTAGATGTGAAATAACGTGCTGAATTATTGTTGACATCCCTTAAACATACTCTACAGGATGACATTGTTTCCATTTTCGGAAGGTGTGTACAAAAAGGAGTAATTCACGGTAATGATATCCAGGTTGTACACATGATTTATTAATTTATGAATTAACCCTCATTAAATCGGATCAGATTTAAGCATTTCTACAAAAATGCAATGTATTCTCATACAACAGTTCATATGATATCCTGCTTTTTTGTTTGTTTTCTTACGAATGTCCAGCAACATGGGTCAATTTCAGCTTGTTACATGCATACCTTCTTTTCAAAATAAACTTCCATCTTTAAAGGAAACAACTTCCTTAGGTTTAGGCGACAAAACTTCGTAGTTAGGTTTAGGAAAAGATCAACTTGGTTAGTATTAGGCAGCAAAACTACTTAGTTAGGTTTAGGAAAAGATAATGGTTTGGCTTAACATAAATCTGTAAGTGGTGTCACTTAAGTATGTAAGTTATGTGACAAATAAATCAAAGCTATTGTTTCTCCGTCCTGCATGTCGTTCACCGCTCTTTCTACTTTCTGGTTCACGATTACGTGAATTACACAAAAAAAAATGTTTTGGGATATACATGAATTACAATGCATTCATTTTTGTAGATATAGCTATGAACGGTGTAAAAGACCAGCCAGCAAAAATTATACTTCTGAAAACAGCTGGCCTAATACCTGGCACATAGAATCTAGGAAAGAACTAAATATAAAAACCCTGAAAAAATCTACCACATTAAAGAGGTTGAAAGTACTGTATAAAAGTATCCCACTGTGCAACTCAACAAGACACACACTACAGAAAAAAGAAAAAGCATATTTTGACCTATGATATGGCTTTAAAGAGAGATAAAGGTAAAAGTACCCTCAATGAAGGTAATGGACAACACTTCTCCCTTTTGAGTTTTTTCAAGGTTCTGCAGGATGTTCAAAAAAGACCAAGTGGACTAATTACCTCTTAAATGGTTCTTTATAGATCTTATTTTGCACCTGCAGTTGGCAGGAAGAAGGGTTGATTGATCTAGCGTCTGGCTTTCTGCTTTCTGATTGGAGACTTAATTCATTTAAAATGAAAGTTCTACTTCCGGAGAGCAGATCTTATCCGTGTTCAGTTGCTGTTTTCTTTGTAATTGTCAGCTTTTCAGACAGTAAAGAAATGACCATGAAATATGTGCATGAGGTTGAAAGGTTTGTCAAGTAAAGTGAAAAAAGTGACAGAGACCTGTCAATGGGATTTCTTGATCAAGGACAGAGCTCATTTATGTTCTCATAATTCTTAATAACCTTTCAAATGTGAGTGTTCGAACCCCTTTGCTATCTTCAATTCTGAACCAATAGAACACGATGTAGTGAACAGATGAGAAGCATGGAAAATAGAAAAGCTACACGGTAACCACAGAGAAAAAACTGGAAGCTTGAGTAGAGAAGCTTCCAGAGAAACAGTGAGTTCCAGTTAAGCTCATTGTATGCCTCACCAACAAAAGACATGTGCAGAACTTAGAGAGATGAAAGTAACACAACTGCACTTTAGCATAGCATGAAAACAGAAGAGGAGAAGGAACAAAAGACCTGGGAAGGGAATATGCTCTCAGTATTTGTAGACAAGGTACATTATGTTCCGGGAAGGAGGGGAGAGGAGAGAAAAGAACAAATAAGTTAAGTAACATACAATTTTCCTGTGAAAGCAACATTATTGGATATGCTGTATCTCGCTTTTGAGCTCTGAATATGTTGGATGTTTAAAAGAAAAGAAGTGATGAGAGGACACTGTAAGCCAAGGGAGGACAAGTGAAGAGGAAAAGACAGTTCCAGTATTCCAGTCCATTGGCCACAACTGACAAGGTCCTCCATCAGTTGAGCAATATGCTGATCCAGCCCACTGTGCTGGGATCTCTAAAAGGGTTTTTAACTCTATGAGGGAGGTAAAAGAGAAATAACAAAGGAGATCTTAAGACAGTCACAGTTTAAAGAAAAACAAAAAGGAAGGTTAGAAATAGGATGAGATAGCAAAAAGATGACATTCACATGTAATGGAGTCCAGTCCGGGCCACATTTCACTCCCTGACCATTTTTTTTTTACAATTAATGTGAACTATATCTGATCTATGTCTCCTTTCTAGGCAAGGAAATAAAACGTGTAAATGTAAGCTGTAAACATGCACAGCATGCTCTGTGATGTGATCTGGGGAACTTAAGGAGTGATTGAATCTCAGACAGAAGTACAGTACATTCGCCTTACAGATTTATCATCACTGTGGGTATGAATATCATCACCATGGGAAGAATTATTGTAACAGGTACAAACGTCATTAGCACGAACATCATCGGTGCAGTTGAAAATAGCATCACAGCTGGTGTGATTGTCGTCAGACCATACTTGTAGCTTCTTCTTTTTACCAGCCTGCAGGAATGCAAACCGAGGCCGTGCCCGTGCAGTGCCAACACATTCTCATCTCAACTCGTCACATACTGACTCTGAACCCTCGGCGCCACTTTTTGGTTGCAGTAAACACGTGCTTAAAGACCCCTCTGCAGCACTTTTTGGTTGCAGTAAACACGTGCTTAAAGACCCCTGTGCGACACTTTTTGGTTGCAGTAAACGTGCTTAATGTTGTAAATTAAAGAAAAACATTTGCTTAGGGTCAGGCAACAAAAGCCACTTAGTTTAGGAAAAAACAACATGTTTGGACCTAAAATTACTACATGGAAAATGTGACTTGACGTGAACACGGGACACAAACGAACAGCTGACTGCAAAGTGAAAGTGAAACGTACAGGACCTGAACAGCGGCCACCTAGATAAAAGCACGTCGTTTGTTGGAACCATCCACCTCCCCTTCTGATCGCCTTTAGTGTGTCTCTTTTGCTCTATAAACCATATCATCACACTCCCGTGACACTTTCCCTGTGTATTAACTGTTGCCGCGGATGGGTTTATATTGTTGTTAATGGCAAGCCCGGTGCATTTTATACCGTCGCTCAAGGGTGCCTTGTGTGGTGGTATTGAACGCCGACGCCCGTGACAAAGCGCCAGTATTTGACACCCTGGGAATGAGAACGGGCTGGCAGTGCACCTCCTTCAAATTACATTAATAAATAACAACTAAGGTACTGTACCTTCATACACGCATGTAATATTCACGCCTCGACAAGGCAAAACGTAACACTGGGAGGACTGCTTCGATATTCCCCTCAAGGGACGGTACAAAAAGAGGGAGTATTGGAATTTGTCAAGTGACCTGAAAGTCGACTCCAAACGAATGATAATGTTGCTCCATGTCTGTTGGATTTATAAATAAGCAGCTTTTTGTCGACACACTGTGACATATTGCGGTGCCTCCAAGTGGCCAAACATGGGTTAATGCAGGTTCAACTAAGACCACAAACGTTGCCCAACCCCAAGTGTTTTAGTTGCCTGATCTTAATCATATTGTATTAACTATGACCACAATGTGTCCCTCACGTAACCTCATACTTCCGGTTGGTTAAACATAGACTGAAGACCTTAGTCATGCTGTATTTCCCAGAAGCTAATAATGTAGAGGGAAAATATAATAAACATTGAATTACTATACTGGTTAGAATTTCAAAAAATTGTAATGCGGCTGTTAATCCATTAATCTCATACTTTGTCGGAGAAAAATGAGATGCAGCCACAATGCAGACAGTGTGCAGACAGCGATGCATATTCAAGTCAGGTGTAAATGCAACGGTGTGATTTGGATTGCTCATTATCCACAGAGCATATCCACATGCAGCTCACATCGTAATACCTGGTGTAAATTGAGTTTGTCTCCCTCTCACTCTCTTCTTTCTTTCCCTCCCCTGCGACTAGATAAGTGCTGAAGTGGACTCCTCATCTAAAGCTGCCTGTGCACCTCTGCATTAGCGGTGGCATTTTCAGTCACCCGGGTGATATTAATAGGTCTTTGGATTATTTAAAGGTGGCTGGAAAAAAAGAAGAGATGAGAAAAGCGTAGAGGCAAATCAAACACTAAACAGTAGATGAGATAAGAAGATGAGAAATGCCAGTCCTTCTATCACTCTCTCTGTCCCATGTGATTTCCACTGAGATCTGAATCAAAGGTGTATTGATCTACAAAGGTAAACATCACAACACAGATCTAGTCAGTGATGATAACCTAACAACACAGTCAGGATAACTGATTTTCCAGCCAAGTATTTATGTGTGTGTCTTTGTGTATGAGGAAGTATTGATTGACAAAAGGGAAAATGGGTTCTATGGGTACCCCCCAGTCTCCCCTTTACAGACAAGCCCACTTTATTAATATCATGTTTATTTTGTTTATAGCTTATTTTGTAAATTGTACATTTTTTGTAATGTTTTATCTATTCTTTTGTTATTATACTGTCTGACTTGCACCAACAAAACCAAAGAAAATTCCTAGTGTATACCTCTTACACCTTGCAATAAACACCATTCTGATTCTGATTCTGATTCTGATTCTGATTTATGATAATCACATACAGTTTGGGGCAAGTCATAGTCAAGTCAGCACACTGACACACTGACAGCTGTTGTTGCCTGTTGGGCTGCAGTTTGCCATGTTATGATTTGGGCATATAATGTTATGCTAAATGCAGT
>CAKALG010040273.1:0-13522 GCA_916700815.1 Helicolenus hilgendorfi | reverse complement strand
AAGGTGTAACCCCGCCCCCCTCTCTGACGCCGGCTTCTCCCGGCGTGCATTCAGAGCGCGCCGCTCTGTGGGAACACGCGAAACAGCGTCCTTGTATGGAGGGTGATTAGTGCCACTTGTTATAGCCTGAAGCCCAATTCAAGATTCAAGACTCAAGCCCTTTATTGTCATTGGGTAGTACAACGAAACTATATTGTTACAATCCCATAGGTGCTAATGAAAAGATAATACAATAAAAAAAGAGATAGTGCAGTATAAATATTAAAAATATAAAAGATAAGTTAAGTAAGTAAGTAAGTAAAGCTTTATTTATATAGCACCTTTTAAAACACATTACAAAGTGCTTCACACATAAATGAAACATCAAACAATGATGAAAACAAGGAAACATTATAATATGAAACACATAAACAATGAGAAACAGATCAAACAAAAACAGACAAACACACATGTGGATGAGGCCTATAGAAAGGCTTGCCTATAGAGATGGGTTTTTTTTAGAAGCCGCTTAAAACAGGCCAGTTTTCATCGTTAGTGGTGTCCACCATTTTGTTTTTAACACAAATATTTTTTTTAAGGAAATTGTTCTTGAAATGAACAACTGCATAAACTCAACACACCTAACTAAATGGCTGTCTGAAAATCACTCCGTCTCTAATTTCCCTCTAATTAGCACCAGATTCTTTCCAGGAAACGTCCTGGGAAAGCAGCCCTACTGTATAAGGAAATTGTTCACCTAGAAAACAAAGCAATAGCATTTTATCTCCTTATATGAATGTCTAAATGCTGTTAGATTATTATAAACCCATGAGGCCAGGACTAAACTGCTGGTGGAGAAATACTGAATATTTTATTTATTTTATTCTACTAAAAGTATTCAAATTAAATTGTCTGCAGTATCATAAAGACAAGAGTGTTCCCATTTGCTGTTTTATGGTGACTCAAAGGCAACTGCATTGATGGTTTTGAAGACATGATCTTATGGACTACTTCAGATGACCACCACTTTAAAATACATCGATGCAATTTTACCTTTACTTCCCTATTTCCCTTTCTTAGGGCAACAACTATTTATAGGCAAAAAGATCCCTAAATAACAAATATGACACACTATCAGAGCTTTAAAAACGGCCCTGATTCAGTCAATAAATATCCTACATGAATTGTATTTTAAGGTTGATTTTCCCTGTAATGACCCGTGACAACTGTATTTACGTTGCAACAGGTACAATTCTGTCCAGCCTAATATCATATTTCCTGTATTGCTCATATTCCCTCATTGTAATAGTTTGGCCTTGTGATAAATGAACAAATGTAAAGAGACTTGCTGTATTTCTTCCTTTGGAAGTAAACTAAATACTAGGGTCTAGGGTACTACCCTTATTATGCAAAATCATGCCTCATCCCTTCATTATATGACATTGGCAGTAAGAGAAATACAACTTTGTGGTCCGAAATATTTAAAGGAGCTTTTTATGTATGACTAATGCTTCATTAAGATTCAGGGTTCTTCCAATCTTCTTCATTATTAGTCATTTTAAGTTGTAATAACACAACAAACATATGCTTGATCCTAGTGTGACTGAAAGTGTCACAATAAATACATTAAAAATAGCAGCATTGTTATCAAAGCTCCTTCTGCAGCATTTCTCTCCCCTCACAAAGAGCACTACATATTAAAAAAGCCTTACTTCTATGCAGAGTTTTGATACCATGCCGGGTAAACTGAGGTGAGATTGACGTAAGTGTAAACTTTATGGTATTCAAGGGTTCAAGTGTCTCGCTCAAGGACACTTCGACATGTAGACAGTAGGAACCGGGATCAAACCGCCAACCTTGCGGTTAAAGGCTTCTCTACCCACTGAGCTATGCGCCCCGTATAAAGAGGTATGAAACAACACTGACAGAATACAAACTGGAGCCGTGAATGTCGTCATTAAACATTTAATAGCCGCACGAGACAAAGAGCATCAAGACAGTTTGTTTTTAAACAGGAATAGTCAGCCCTGTGCCGTGAGTCCTAGAGTCCAACCAAACACCACAGCAGGAGATTTCACCGATTATCTGCTCCTCACTAGTTGAGGTTGATTATCAGAAGTTAATCAGGATAATGCTCTGGTGTTTTTAGTTAAAAGGGCTCAACTACCTGTGGCACAAGGTTGCCTATCTTATATGTATTGCTAAAGTGGACCCTATGTTACACACAAAATACATCTTATCAATCTTAAATCTTATTCGGAGAAGCAGCACACAACATTTCTCATACGACTTAAAAGAAGATTGGACAGGAGACACTGCTTCACAAGCCATCTCATCGTAACACCACATATATAATTCTATAGTTATGATTAAAAAACAAAAATCAAAATTTTACTGAAGAGTATTAAAGACAAATGTTCAACAGTATAAAAAGACAAATGTTCAATTATACAGTTTGTTTTTTTTGTGGTCAAAGATGCATAAATTTATCAAATCTGTTCCTCAAGCCCTTTTTTAACAAAATAATCTATCAAAGTGCTTTTAGGTTACATAAAGATGCAGAAACCAACAGGAACACTGTGAAAGACCCCGAAAGAACTGGCAAACGGGTGAAAACAAAATGTCCTTGGCTGAAGTAACAAGGTAAAGATTAAGTTAGACAAATGCACACCGACAAAGTCATGTGTCTGTGTTTGATGTTCTCAATGTTCCTAATGAGACACGACACGACTTGTACAGTTCAAAATAAATTTCATCTTATAATTGAGCTTTTTAAGGCTAGATGTTAGACAAAAACATTTGAAACAAATGTTGAAATAAAGCAGAATATGCATTAATAAACCAAATTACTTACACTTTAATAGTAAAACTCATTAAAATATGAACTGAACTAATACTCACACAGGCACTTATCAGATAGGTATATGTTTCATTGTGTGCAGGAAGATAAATGAAAAGCAGAGTAGGAGATTTGGTTTTTGTATTTCTCCACATCTCTGCTCTCACTCTTCCTGCTGCTCTTCATTCTGCTTCTTGGGCAACTGCAAATGGAAAAAAATACAATTGGAAATCCTTTTACAGACAGAAAAATGTGTTGTGTGGCCTTAAAGGGAAAATCCACCGTTAAGCAGACTTTACACTGTGATACTGTCATTATTCTGTAAAGCAAGCATCTACGATGTTACAGAAATATTGGCTTTAGCTCTATTCCACAGGGGTTTTGCCCTAAATGACCAGGCAGTAGAGTACTGCAGGAATGAGTCCTGAAACCTGGAAATGAGTTAGCGTTTTATCACTTCCGGTTCCCTCGTCTGGAAGTCAATGGGTTTTTAGTTTGATGCCTGAAATAAGGTCTGTGGTTAACACAGGCTTAAGACATTTTAACGATTTATTCTATGATATAAAATACATCAATAAATATCCCACTTGTGATTTTTGAAGCCGTTATGCGTCTCAAAAAAGGCGGTTGCTAACAAGTGGCTAAATGACACTTCTAAACGTCATCACTCCGACTTGTCCGCCGTTACAGCCTCGTTGTTTATACTCGCACTCATGCGACCGTGGTGTAGTTCGTTTACAGCCTAACGTTAGCTTGTAACTTCTGCCGATAGCATTCACACTTCAAAAATCATACAAGTGGTGTTCGTTTGTGGAGATTATCTTGCTGAGTATCAAAAGTATCATAAACTTGTGTTTGCCACAGAGCTTATTTTCTGCAATAATCCCAAACCCAATTTTTGTCGAGGGAACCAGAGCGATGCTAACTTCCTTGTTGGTCTAAAACCTTGCAGCACTCTGATTGCAGTTCTGATGTCGGACTCTGGAGGACCAGTTTTTGTGTCAAATTATTGATTTCTTAAGTAAGTAGCCGTGTAATAAGCGAGATAATGTAAAGCTAGCGGGTCATTGTTGTGAAATAAACCTCTTCAGGACAATACAAGTCAAGACCCCTCCACTTTGCGTCCGCATTATCCTGTCAGTGTTTATTTCACAACAATGACCGCCTCGCTGTGCATTATCCCTTATTTGTGTTTTGCTCATGTTCGTTACTCATAAATAAATGAACACATATTAAAACACTTATTTCCCCATATTATAAACCTTTATGATTGTACATCAGTATAGACTGTATACTGTGTAGTTAAGGTACAACCCACATATAAACAGAGAATCAACCTTAAGTAACTTACTAAGTAAGTAACTTACCTTTGTCAATGAATTTCTTCTGTTCCCTCTCACTTCTTTATTTTCTGGTAGAAGTACTCTGGTGGACAAACACATTCAAACCAGAACATTAACAACATACTCTACCATGATATTTGTTTAAGAAATTCTGAATTGGTAAAGTAGAGCGACAGTAATTCAGATGAAATTCAAAAGTGAGTCTCCATACGACTCGATGATTGCTTTTACCCCTTTAGAGGTGCAGGACCAGACTTCTCGGTGTCACAGAAAGATGACTGAGCCCCTTCTGTTTCCCTGCCCTGCTGAGGTCTGTTCTTCACAGAAGCATCACAGTTGGATGTCTTTCTTTGACTCGGTCGTCCAATGTAGCCTCTCTGCTGCCATTCCCCTGGGTTTACTGCCGGTGGTGTGTCTCTGCCGAATCCAAAGTCATCTGAGAAGTCAGCTATATGTGGGAAAGGACACACAACATATGTAAATAAACACAGATGTACAAAGTGACCAGAGGAAAACCCTGCACACATCAACAAAACCTCCACAGCCACACAAACTGTCAGAGAGATGTTGTACTTCTATGTCATAGTTTGTTGGTGGCGTTGAACTGAATGCTAAATACTTTTAGCATTTAGAATATTAGTTTTTTGTAATATATAAAATAAATTGTATACATTACCTTGGTGCTTCATTCTCATTTGAAAATCTGGAGACATCTGACCAAAGGCATCTTTAGCAGGGCTCACTGGTTTTTTGACAGATGCTTTTGTTAGATTATTCAGTGGATGGGCAGTCTGAGGACGCATATCACATTTGTCCTAGAAATAAGAACACACATTAAATAACCATTAGCCATTATACAATTACAAATCTGTCTATTTCTTTTTTTCTGACACTCTTGTTGTTCAGGTCATAATGTGGACTTCTGTATAGCAAGACGTATTTGAATTATGTTGCCAATATTGCCAATAGCACTGGCAGATTTTTAAGTTTTTAAATTTTTTTTAAGAAGAACAGGTTAAAATAATTTAGTTTCCTCAATGGCAACAAAATAAAGTACTTAACAGTCACTTGTAATATGTCAATAATTTAAGACTGGCTATACCTGATGGTGAAAGACGACAGCCTCCTCCAGAGCAACGCCACAGAATTCACATGGAATGACCACATCGCCCTCTAGTGGACTGGCTGGAGGACTGTAGGAGGCCGGGGAGACTGACCGAGGGAAAGTGGGGATGTTTGAAGCGAGTGTGTCGGGGACGTTGTGCATCAACCCTGAAGCGTTCCTGCCCATCCTGTCCTCTTTAGGTGGAGATATGGGCTGCTTGCTGTAAGACGCAAAGGCGGAGGCAGGGCTGCATCCAGTCTGAAACAAAGAGAAGAAAGGTATACAACAAGGTTGAAATCTCTGTGAAACCTGCTTAAATCAAGTCATCATGTGCCTAACTAGATGGAGAGGACAGCCTCTTGTTCAAACAGGTAAAGGCTGTAACTCGACTGTGAGCCGTCTGAAACAGATGAAGAGATGTATGCAAATGTTTGCATGCTATGTGATATCTGGCTGGTTATGAGCATTTCGCACTGATTAGATTTATGCACACACAGATTCATTTCTCAACCATTTGACAACGCAGACTCCAGGTGGGAAGGGAGGCAGCCTTCGGACAGGTTTCACAAGAAATATACAGAATGCACCATGACAAAGAAAGTAGGTCACAGAAAGTTTGTCCAACAGTAAGGTAACTTAAAACAGAAAGTGGGGCAAAACACCAGCAAGTAGTCCAGACTGAACATGGTCTGTTAGGCTGGTTATATCTGTCAGTCAGGTTCTGGCTGTATTTTTCTCTTTTGTCGTGTCGTCATACATGCAGATATGATGCACTGACCTGGAATTACAAAACTGTCCGCCCTCCTTTTTCTCCAGTGATGTGTTGCACAGTGTGTCAGCTGGGCAGGTTTTTCCTCCAACATTATATGTATATTTTACTTGAATAGGGACATGAATTCTCAAACGAGAACTAGCATTTGATTAAGATGTTAGTGGATTAATGATCACAGGCTCTTAAGTGCAGAAAACAAAGATGTTATCGGTTACCTGGCTAAAAATGTTAACTACATGATGGACAGATAATATCATATAAAGAAAGAAAAGCTAATGAATCTGCAGCATTTTTATCATGCTTCATACATACATTAAAAAAAAGAGCATTAAAGAGTACTAAATGTACAATCCTAATACGTTAAATACTTTTTTTTTTTTTCGCCCTGTTTTTTTAACTCACTTCCTATTGCTGAAGTATCTTCTGGGTAGAGCTGCAACGATTAGTTTGCTAATCAATTAGTCGATCGACTGAAAAATAATAGGCAAATATTTTGATAATCTATTAATCGTATTAAGAAAGTATTTTTTCATGCAAAAATGGCAGAAAATGCTGTTTTCAGCCTCTCAAATGTTATTATATATTTCCTGCTTTAGATCATATTAAACTGAATATATGAGTTTTGGACTGACAAAACAAGACAATTAAAGACATCACTTGGGACTTTGAGAGACTGGGATGGCCATTTTTCACTGTTTTATGACATTTTATAGACCAAACAATTAATCGTTACTTATCTAGAAAATGATCTGCAAATTAATCAATAATGAAAACAATCGTTAGTTGCAGCCCTGCTTCTGGGCTGCCGTCACTACAAGCAAATCTTGTTTTCTGACAGCTGGAAGCACGACAGTCTTTGGAGGCATGGGGGACATGACGTCCAGATGACCATAAAAATCAGCGAAAAAAAACTACCCTGAAGAGGAAACCTTATGATCGCTGAAAGTCAAGAATCAACAAGTCTATAAAAGTGACACATGACAGACTTCTTTAGTGTTTTTGTCCATATCAGGATCCTGTGAGCACAGTGACCCCTTTTACTAAAGGGCTCATTGGTTTGTAGGCATGTTGTTAGTATGTTTAGATCCCATCATGCCTCAGTCACGATTTAAAGGAACAGTGTGTAACATTTCGGGGGATATATCAGCAGAAATTGAATACAATATTCACAACTATGTTTTCATTAGTGTATAATCACCTGAAACTATAAGAATAGTTGTGTTATTGTTATCTTAGAATGAGCCCTTCATATAGAGAGAGTGTTTCACGTTTTTATGCAAAACCGTGACACTGCCAGCTGCCATCTGACTTCTGTTGCTCCTAAAGTAGTGTTATTTATGGTAGGGATGATCTCTGAGTGAGGCAAACGCCGTTACCACGGTTTTGCAATTGGCAGCTCACGTCACCTCAGTCTTGGAAAGGGACGAGTGATCGGAGGGGTACTCGGTTGGTTGCAATTTGCAACCATACAACTAGATGTCGCCAAATCCTACACACTTCAACACAAATTTAAGGGATCCTTGTCAAAAATGTTTATCTAAATTCATATCAGCCAATATTGGGCTGAGTACTTATTCAGCTGGCTAACACAAAGCACTAACATTAAGAGTCAGCCGCTTGAGCAACAGTGTAACCAAAAGTATAAAATCACATCTCTAACCTGATGCAAAATTAAGTCCTCTTCAGGAAACAGCTCTTCGCAAAACTCACAAGGCAGCATGGTATCTGTGAAAATAATTTAAAATCATTAACAAACTGACAAAAGAATAACAAAGTATTCTAATTAACACCAATTTACCTGCTTGATCAAGTTCCTGGACTGCACTTGTGCTTGTAGTGAAGTTTGGGTAGTTGTTGTTGGGCGGAGAGAGTGGAGAGTTTACAGAGGTGTTGGGCGTCTTCCCAATCTTGTGGTCCCAGATACCGCTCCACAAGTTTCCCTCTACGCCTCCAGCCACCGACTCTCCATCACTCTGCAGGCTGAGAGCCAACATGTAGTCCAGGCCTGATGAATCCTCACCCAGTGAGAGCTCGCTCTGTGGCCACGCACTACTGCTGCTGCTATTCAGGAAATCACTCTGCCCCAACACTACAAGAAAAAAAAAATATTTTAGTTAGTTCAGAAAACTATTTTAGCTGCAACTATAAGCACTGTAATAAGATAAATTATATTTAAATGTTTTAGGATTTGTTCCATTTAATTTTTTTTGACATAATGTTAAACTCATTTTACCATGCCTGTGATAAAAAGTACATTTTTGCTGATCAGGCAAATCTTTGAGTTTGATTTGCATTTGAATACACACAATCAACGTTAGCAACATATGCAATGTGTTCTCTGTTAGGGACCACCTTGCCTTATGTTGAGCCAACAAAGTCTCTCTAAATTGATACCGATATAAGATATTTTATAGGGGCATCTACTGCTTGTCCTCTGCCTGCAAACCTTATTTTATAAAGATGGCCTTGCATAAAGAAAAAGTTGACAGTAACATTTACAGCCAGATATTTTGTGTGTTACAGACTCAAATTTTGAGTTACTTTCAACAGAATATAAAGATTATGTCAAATTTGGTGATACTACAGAAGAGTTGTAAGTTTAAAGGTACTCTGTTGACCACTACTAGTACTTGGAGCTGTTTTTACATGCGTGTCCCCGTTTTGTTTGTATCGTGCACCCTCAAGGTATCGACACGATACACATTCTTGCTGCTGGTTTCACGTTATTTCGCTGATTGACAGTTGGTGTCAGTAATGTGCAAAGAAGCATAGCAACATGCCCTTGAAGTCAGTAAAGAAGACAGCTAGCAACAAAAGATATATGTAAACAATGCATGCAACAGTGCACGCTTAAATATTCATTTAAAATCAGCTTTAGAAATGTTTTATGGGGAAGGAAATGCAATTGCCATGTCTTTCATGTTACACCTCATGAATACACACAATGTGTTTTGGTAGGAAACAATGGATGTAAACAATTTGTGTTTGTTTACAAGAAAACTCCACAGGGCACCTTTAAATTGCTTTTAAAGTCCTTTAAAGCTACACTGGTACATTTTTGGCCTATACATAATTAAATATCCAAATAAATTAATTATGCCTGTTGATCACTTTCTTCCCCAAAGGAAATTTAACAAACGATAGGTCAGTGATACACTCACAGTGGCTAAATGTATTTCTTGGAGCAGTATTCTTCCAGTCTGCTTGGCCTTGAGGTCCCCTTGAAGTGTTATATTCTCTAGGATCAAATGGCCGGGGAAAGGCCTGTTGTTCTGCTGCACTGATGTTATTATTCTTTGGGCCTCTCTCTTGGGCTCTTAGGAGGTTTCGGATGGAGTGGGCCTCAAACCATGCCCCTGGAGGCTGTGGTTCTACTGGACTGCGACTTGTCCGGCTGTTGTTCCTCTCTTGGGGCGGTGTGAGGCTTCCACATAAGACCGGATGCACAGCTTGTTCCCTCAACATTACATTGCACTTGCAGTGTAAGCAGGGCTCGGTGCGTGTGCCGCAATAATCCTCATGTTCTTTGGAGTGACTGAAAACAATCTCCAAGTCACAGTATTGGCACGGGACCAGCCGCTGAGAACATTGAGAGTTCTGAAAGACACAAAAATCATGAAGAAACAACTTGAGCATTTAATGAAGATAGATGAATTAGGGATGCACCGATCCGACTTTTTCAGTCCTGATACTGATAGCGATACCTGAGCTTTGGGTATCGACCGATACCAAGTACCGATCCGATACCAGTGTTAAATTAATAAACTGTATGCCTCACTGTGTGGAAGTGACCAGGATCATCATTTTATATGTAATGCAACAGCAGGCTTGCCTTAAACATTGCTTTCCTAACTTTGTAAAACAAAATGTAACAAATAAATACTTAGATATAAATGCACTGAAATGTTATTTATCATTAAAATAATAAATCTTACTCCAGCAACTTGGTAAAAAAAATCTTCAAAATGAACAGGAATTGCAATTCAAGTGTAAACCTTTTTAATGCAGCAACAAATTGATCAAAACTTAAACAGAAATTAAAATTCCAGTTTATAATGTATATAGAATATAGACATAGAATTGAATTGAATTGAATAGATCGAACCCATTGCCACCAATACCCAATCCAGCTATTTGAGCCGGTATTGGCCTGATATCCGATCTGGTATCGGTGCATCCCTAGGATGAATAGAGAAAAAAGAGAAAGGTTCTTCAGAAATACCTGGTGAACATCAAAATGATTCTTCTCAATCTTCAAACCACACTTGCAAGTAATCTGAAATGAACATGAAAATACTTTTAAAGTTGCAATCCAGTAACAGTCCGACATTGCTTTGTTGTTAGCCGTTTTCTTTGCAATGAGGATTAGAGGTTACTGATTGCAGAGTGTGGTTGCTCTGACGGGATTTTCCATTGACACAGAGGCTGCATTTTGCACTTTATGCAAAAAGAAATGGCCTGTTCAATAAACAAAAAAGCACAATGAGATGTGCTAATAAAGTAAATTAATACAGGGCAGAGTCAAAATATTCAACATACACATACAAACATACATGTGTCCCCTCCACCAGGGCCGGCTTAAGGCATAGGCCATATAGGCCTAGGGCGCCACCTTCTGGTGGGCACTGGTCGCCCTCTAAAAAAAAACCCAAAATAATAATAATACAAAATTCCAGTGGGCGGCCTTCCTCATTTTCTGCATTGAGGAAACACATGAAAAAAGAAAGAACCCCTGTAATTCTCTTTCTCACGCTTTTACATTTGCCCAGCCGCACTTATTTGTTAATAAAAGTGTAAATTGTAGTGAAACTGAACACTTTTAAGCCAACATTATCAGGGACCACTTGTTTATTTACATTATAATAAAAACAGTTATTAATTAAATTATTTTTTGCTTCAAAACCATTGTTATGTCTGATGTGTGTTGCGGTTTACGAGGCTAGGGTTAGGGTTCTCAGGAGCTCCGAAAATCCGAATTTCGCTTAAGGCACCAAAAGGGCTAGAGCCGGCCCTGCCCTCCGCAGAGTCCAGTGTTTTCCTGTCCTGCTCCATTTTCGCATGGACACTTGCTCAAGACAAATAACTGAGACATAACAATCACAATAGACACAAGTTCACTTCGCAGAGCAGATTAACTAATGTTCACACATATTAATTAGCTGCTCCAGGTTATGCAGATAACACACATTTTTTTTCCCCCTTTAAAGCAGCATGCATCTACTGTTTAAGTCTCCAATATTGCTGTGCAGATTTTACCTGAGTATGCTCCTGCTGTTTGTGCTCCTGCAGATCTGACCTGGGCACTGGCTCCTGGCACACATCACACAGTGCAATGTTTCTTCGGCAGTGGATCTCATGGGTAGTGAAATTAGCCTCTGGAATGTCATGTTTGCTAAAAAGGGAATAGGACATTATAAAATCACCACCATAACAAATCGACTGATAAATTGTTTTATACCTTATTCATACTTACCAATTGCCACAGAACAGTGGCAGTGCCATGTTTTCATCTGCCATGGCTTTACAGAAGCCTATGGACAAAAGTGTAGATAGATAGATAGACAGATAGATAGATAGATAGATAGATAGAAAGCTTTATTGTCATTGTATTAAATACAACGAGATATACTGTTGCCACTTCTGGTCAGTGCTTTAAAACAAATACTTGACAAAACTAAACGAGGCAGATAAAACATATAACAGGTAAAACACACACAGTTATAAAGCAAATAAAACAGGTAAAGTAGATGCAATAAATAAATATAAGCATAAGTGTTACACCAAATCAGACATTTCAGTCAAGCTGTTTTGTCTCTAATTAGTAATAATTAAGGTTTATTTATTACATCTACTTTACCTGTTTTACAAGTGCAATTACCTCTGTTTACATTACATCTAGAAGTATAAAATATAAAAATAGATGTATGTAGACAGAGGTTATTGCACTTGTAAAACAGGTAGAGTAGATGTAATAAAATAAACCTTGATTATTATTAATTAGAGACAAAACAGCTTGATTGACATGTCTGATTTGGTGATCTTTACAAATGTTTATAACAGGTAAATGTGCATGTTTGTAGCTGTGTCACTTAGAAATGGCCCTATGAGTAATCAGAGCCAGTGTTAGCTGTTGCAGATAGCTACAGTGAGCTAGTGAGTGTGGTTGACAGCTCTTCTCTCGGTGTTTGCTCACCCAGTGATCCTAATGTTAGCTGACAACGATGGCCTGAAGATTAACAAGGAGATTCCTCCGTCAACGTTAGTCAACAAGCATCCTGAACCTCCTCAACCAGCTGGACGATGTTAACCGTGTTGTCTTGTAGCTACTAGCTGCGGTAGCTTAGCATTAAATACCTCGTTAGCAACCACCACGTAGCGGTAATGTAGCCTTTAACTTTAACCTTAGCTACCAAGACAACGAGCTAAATGCTTTGTCCAAGCAAGACGAGGACAGTCGTTGTGATGTTAACCAGTTAATTCAGCTCTGTGTAATAATATGTAACCTCTAATAAACCCGTCAGCTAGCTAACAGCTAAACTAACTGATGATATCTGGGTTCGTTATTTCCTCCTTGGCTCATCTGGGCTGTTGCTGCCCCGAGTGCAGCCTCGCAGGATGTCTACGTACACACCACATTCCGCCTCCTTTAACATTGGCACTACCTAACACAGCCAGGGGTCTGCAACCTGCGGCTCTTTAGCTCCTCTCCAGTGGCTCCCTGTGCAATTTTAAAAGTGGAAATGAATAACTGTCTTTTGTTAACATAATAATAATATAATAATAATAGCTTGGATTTATATAGGATTTATATAGCGCCTTTCATTACATATACATTTTATTTATTATTGTTGTAGGTCTATGGTACGACGGAGTATTAGGGCCACATTGAGGAAAGAAAGAAAGAAATCTGAGATTTTGAGAATAAAGTCATAATATTATGAGAATAAAGTCATAATATTAAAAAGTAGTAATTTTACTTATTTAATTTTTTCATACATAGCATATGGAGGTTAAAGGTTAAATTAACCCTGTAAATTGAAACTCAGGGGAAAAAAACCCTCCTTATATCTGCAGGCTTGATTCTGATTGGTTGAGTAAACACGGTGCGCCTGTAAAAACGTCTCGGGTGACACCCTGCTCTTTGACCCTGCTTTTCATTTATTTAATTTATTACGATGGACTGGATAATGACAACACATTTTCTTCTAAAATTGTGATAAAAATGTGTCAAGAATATATATACCTTTTCTAGGGTAACCGTTTCAACAAGCAAGTACTCCAACTCCCCCTAGTGTTTAACTTCCGGTCTATACCGGAAGTGGGGATGTGTCCGTTGTGTAGTTTCACATTTTTTTTTTTTCTAATATAAATTGTGAATTAATATGTGCATTATATGCTGAATGAACATGGGTGCGGATGATGCAAACCTTAGTAATTGCTAATTTAATAAATCATAAATAATAATAATTTATATAATTCATATA